>APFE030595628.1:179713-228412 GCA_000404065.3 Pinus taeda | reverse complement strand
TTCAAGTCTGAGTTTGGATTTACACTCTTCGCATGCATGGTTTCATCCATGGTGGGAAGTGGTTGGTTTCTTGACAGTGGAGCTTCTTTCCACATGACCGATGACAAGAGTTTGTTTAGTACTTTGGAGGAGAAAGATCTCCAGATACTCATAGCGATGGGTAATGATGATAAGTATAGTGTCTTAGGTGTAGGCACAATTATTTTTCATAGGGAGCATGGATCTCACCTTACCTTAACTGATGTCAAGTGTGTACCAGGACTGAAGAGAAACTTGGTGTTGATCGCGATGCTGGAAGACAAAGGCTATGATGTAGTCTTCAGTAAGGGAAATGTTTTCCTTAGACACTTCATCACTAGACAGGTGAAACAGATTGGTTCATGGGTCAAGAACCTATATGCTCTTGAGATTAAAGATGCATGCAAAACCTTGAGCAGCAAGGCAACTAATGGAGACTTGGTGGTTGAGAGGGAGGGTATATTACCTCTCAACATGCAGAGCCAGAAGAAGTCTCAGATGATTATGGAGGAGCCACTATTGGTGCAACAACTTTAGGAGGTTGTGGAGCAGCCACAACAGGGGAAGCTAAGTGGAGATCGAGTAGAGACATCTACTTATGCAAAGACCTCCAATAGGGGGGAACTTCGAGCCAGGTGGGTTGAAGGATCACATGTAGCCATACCTCTAGGTAGAAGGTGGGGCGATATCGAGCGATCGTCCCAAGGAGGAGGGGCATGATCCTTGAGGTACCCAACCTCTTAGATGAGACCTTGCTATAGGAGCCTTGATGTGGAGTAGCAGGAACTGAATGATTGGGTAGAGACAGATGTGATGGAGCGGCAGAGAGAGCGACAATGTGGGGAAGCCCAGGACAGTGCATAGCTAGCAGGCTTCAACAATGCAAGAGGCATTAGTGTTTTGCACAGTGCTAGTTGGCACAGAGAGGTGTGCAATGGTGCGAGATGCATGGAGATGTTGCACTAGTGCAGATGTCAGAGAGGGAGCACTTGTCAGTAGTAGGTAGAGCTTCAACATCAAAGTATGTTCCTAGCCCAACAAAGTGGTCAGTTGGGAGTGTTTTTGTTCCAAGTGTTGTTGGAGCAAGTGGACTGGGTAGATGTGTTGCATGCAGAACATTCTAGAGTTACAGGATCAGGTTTGAGAGAAATCCTTTCTTGTTGAGAGGGAGTGTTGAAAAATGTGCAACAAGAAATGTTAAATTTAGAATGTGCTAAAAATAGACCTGCTAAAAATAGTGGTTTGGCCAATGAGGTCATTAACCACCTTGGGTGAGAGGTGAAACTGATAAAAATAGAAAGTTCTAAAAATAGCATTTTTGGGTTCCTTCCTATTTATAGCAGTCCCTAGTCTATCTATAGGAAGTAAAATTAATTTTGGTCTTAACAACAGTTGGAAATATTAATTAATTAATTGAGTTGAGTTAATTAGTTAGGGAAATTTGAATTTGAAGTCTTTGTGAGCATGCACATGAGTTGTCCCACTGATTGAGGAATTTATCCTTAATTTCCTCCACTGATTGAGGGAATAAGTATGAGTTCTATAATGAGAGAATTAGTTAACTTAGTTTTAACTAGTCAAGCCCAGTTAGATTATTTTAACAAGTTGTTAAAAAAATAAAATATAGTTTGTTAATGCTTGCATGCATGTGACAACTATTATTTTAGATAACTGAGAATTCACTCATGGATAACTGTTGCATGTCAGTTCTGTCAGAGACCCAGTTGAGATCAGATATGGGACAGTGTACGATCAGATGCTTAACTAGTTCTAGTAAGTAGTTTTTGCATGGTTGAGGAACTAGTGTCCTCAAGGATTGCGTAGTTGGACCATTGGTTAACTTGGTATGTTTGGAATTAATTGCATATGCTTTTTCTATTATTTCCTAAGAAAACTATGCAAGGAAATAGGGATTGGACCATAGGTAAAGCCTTTATATACAGGGCTTGGTTGGTTCATGAGACATATCTTCATATCTTCATAGTTCATTGAGAACTGAATAGCTTTGAGAGCTAATTCTTTCTGTATTGTGAAGAGGATTTCCACTTGAGATTGATAATACATGGTTGGGGTTTTATGTTGGTGCTTTCCCCTAGATATATCTTGTGTTATGTGTGATTATTTCTCTTGATTAGTTATGCATGTTGCTACTTGATGTTGCTCATGAATTCGATTATGCTTCCACTTAATGTTTTGTAGAAGTAGAACAAGTATTATGATTTAGGACATTTGATATATCGGTTTGTTCTACATTTAGGTCCTTCAAGATTGATTCTTGGAGAATCTTTTCCTGATCGGCCCTTATTTGTTGAAAAAGCAAGCTTTTAAGGTCCATACTTCAACAAAGTTATCTATTATTAACCCTTACCTAAGGAAAGGTTTCTATGAAGGTAAACACTATGAAAGAGCTCATTCTGGTTAACCCTTATTTAATGAAGAGTTAGTATTTTTGATAAAATCTTCACTTGCACCTCCTCTAACAACATCCTGGTCACCAGTTGATCTCTGAAACAGGGAGAATCACCAAACCTAGTTTACTAAAAGTTAACTACTATGATTTCTATCGTTCTAGAAAGGTAATCTCAATGGTCTCCTTCCTTTGAGAAACTCAATATAACAGAACCGCAAATTCTAAATTTCAACTGTGATACTAGGGCCCATGTCGTCATCATACATAAAATTTCCCATTCACACACTTAGGCCAACTAAAAAAAAAAAAAAAATCTTTTGAACTACAACAAGTGAGTATCATGGTCCAATTCAACTGAAATTCAACTCAGAGAAACAACCTATGGGCATTTACCCCTTTTATGTTGATATCACTAGAACAATACAATCTAATACTACATACAATTCAAATATTTTCCCCTAAAATTTAGCCATGACTCCAATATGGAAATATATATTGAAAAAGAAACTTATCGATTCTTAGAATACTACGATTACTTTGAACTAGAAACTTATCCTTCTGATACTGAGGGAAAGCCTAATTATACTTAGCCTTAGACAAATTGTAAGCGAACCATTGATATTGAAGTAAAAACTGTCTCATGTTTCAATTCGTTGATTGGGCAATCGAGACCCAAAGGTAGTTTGTTTACTAAGAATCCATTGCAGTAGTTGTAGCTTCGCAAACGTCATAGTATTTGAAGGCAGAGTAAAGTGCCTCTGCAGTGGAGTATGGCACTCTATCTGTATCAATTGGAACAAATTCTTTAATTGGATCTTGTGCTAGTCGATCTACAAGTTCTACTGGGATCGATTTCGTAATGAGCCTACAAACTTCCCTCTTTTGGTCGGTGGAAGATTGAGCAATACAGAAAAAGAGAATTTCAGGGTCAAGAGTCCATCATTCGGCTCCATCACTTCACCCACTATGAAGACCAAACCCCACCTGCATTCGTGAAAATCGGGGCGATTTGCAACCTTCCCTCTTTTAGTCGGTGGGAGATTGAGCAATAGGGAAAAAGAGAATTTTATGAGCAAGAGGCCATTGTTTGGCTCCATCACTCCACTCGCTATGAATACCAAACCCCACCTGCATTGTGAAAATCAGGGGCGAATGAAGCAAAACCCACCTGCATTGTGAAAATCAAGGGCGATGGAAGCAAACCCCACCTAAAAACAAGGCGAATTCGGTCTTTTGAATGTTTAACTACTTTAATTTTCATGGCTAAAATATAATAATTATTTTTTTTTAAATAATTTGTGGGCGAACTATAGAAAATGTGTGCAATATAAAAAATTCGCCCTTCCAAAATATAAAACCCCTTAAATTTCACCCCTAAAATTTTCTACGCTAAATAACTCTATTTTTCTTAAATAACATGGTTCTCTATATGTTGGATCTCCTCCCGAGTAGTAGGAGAGGTCACAAAGATAAGAAATTGTCGCCTCTTGAGCCTACACCATGGCAGGTGACCAACTTTGCTAGTCATGTCCCCTAATCCCAAAGTGACCATGCATGCACTGAAACTACATATTGAACCCAACAAATAATAAGCAACATAGTACCAACAATGAAGAAACCACCACCTCCATAGACACCAAATAGGAATTAACCCCTTATAAATAAGAAATATTACTAGAAATTTGGGAAATTCTATTTCCCCCATGCTTGTCACATACCAAAGATAAACTAGTCCGCAAAATATATATACAACATGACAAAAAAAGACAAGGTATGATGGTAACCAATATAAACAAAGTTTTCCCAACAAGGTGACTACTTTGCTAAGGTCCAACCCGATCCAAAAAAAATTGTGAGTACTTACTTAAACAAAATTCTTTAATTCATGACCTTTAAATCACAATTAATTGCATGTGAACATGAGCAACAAATTCTTTAGATACTATTTCACCAATACATCAACATATTCAAAGAAGAAAATAACAAATAAGCAAGCATGACAAGAGGCTTGATAACAAAGTTCTCCCTGGGCGAAGGGGCTAAATATCCAAATTCGTTTTGAACTATAAATCACTTTTATTAATTTTGAGCATTCTTCTTCTTACAAAATGGGTTGAAACCTTCTCACCATATGTAGATTGTAGAGTCCAAAGATTGTCTTACCTTGACATCCATTTTTGCCTATATTTCCTCTCTTTTCATATACTTATCACCTAAATAATGCAATAGACACAAGGTTTTGTTAAAGGTAAGAAATTACATGTCTTCTTCTTCATGTTTGTCTATATACCCTATTGTTTTGTTAAAGAATGCATTTGGCTACGGAATTTGTCTGTTTCTGCAGCTAATCCAAATTTCTACAGTTGCCTCCATTGTTTGCAAGGTTCAGAAGCTCCAACTCAGTGAAGAAAGATATGGATAGATAAGGAATGGTCCCCTAGTGGATTCCTTCCTATTCCCTCAAACCAATTCATCAAGATGATTGCAGGATATCACGGTCAAACTCCAAAGTCAACTACAAGATTGTTGTCGTGATAGAATCCGAGTTTCAACGAAATCTTATCGATTTTCTTTCAGAATAGAAAATCAAATGTTTAGCAATATAGTTTAATTGAAACAAAGATATTTAGGCTTAAAATGCTCATACTGTTATGCCAAAGACTTATTATAAAAACTATGGATGCACTGTGTTTTGGGGTGCGCACCGGTTGACGTAATTTTTGAAAATAGTTTGTTAAGTTTCATTTTGCAAGTAATAGACTTGGTTTTATGTTTGTATGCACTGTGTTGATTGGAGATTGTGGACTGATTCGTGGAGGGCCCCTATGACCAGTAACAGGTCTTTAACTGATTGCAATTAGATTTCTTTCATTACTTTTTTGTGTGAAGAAATGCAATATGATGAGTTCGCCAGTGAATCAATATATGCATGAGCGCTTCCCTTTGCTTTATACCTAGTTTAACTCTACTATTTGGTTTGTTTTTTATCTGGTACAGTATGGTTATTTCATTTTCTTTTTATCTAATGTAGTCCAATTGTGTTTACTTCATAGCGTAGTTGTTGTTCAGAATGTCTTGTTTGGATGAAATTGAATAAGTAAAAGCGTGAGAGTCTTATCCTTAACAGTTGAATTCAGAAAATATTCCTTTATAGTTTGATAGAATAAATTTATCTTGCACTTAGTAAATTAGAGTTGCAGCATAAAAATTCAAGACAAAATTCCAAAACAGTCCAACATAAGTAAAATCTAGAATCACTCTCATATCATCCATAAACTGATTCAATAGAGAATAAATCCTAAGAAATTAGCTGATAACTTTAGGGATTGAGACATTAATATAATTAACAACACCTTCTCCATACTAATCTTAAGTTTAGATCCTAACAAGAACATAATGACATAAGAAATAACTTCTAGCACATATAGTGCACCTGTACTTCATCAATATACCTACCATGGTTGATAACTTATGATTGACAATTTGAATACATTAAATTGGCCAAACATTTTGGTGCCGTTGCCGTGGAAGTACAAAGAGAGGTTAAGAAAAAAAATCAAAACATGATATGCGTAGGGATAGAGACTCTAGAGGTAGATTTGTAGGGCGAGGAAGAAGTTTAATTCCCACAAATCCACTCACTTCACCATGATTTCGAGAATCCACACCACCTACTCAAACCTGAATTCCATTTAGAGGTTGGCAAAGACTTCCTGAAATCTCAAGATCATAAATCCAATTCAGAACTTCACTCACTTCCTCTACTGAAGCTGTAATTGAAGAAAATCCTACATCCCCAACTACAGGAGTAATTTTTCTATTCGCCACTGGTGAGAAAATTTTGGGAGAAAAATTAGAAGTTCCTAGTGAAGAAGAGGAACAATAAACTTATTTTGAACAAACATTGATAGAGGAACCAGAAAGGTTAAAAGAACACTATATTAGCTTCAAAGAATCTATCATGGTTGAAGAAGGGGAAGGAAAGGTGCAAAATGTCCATGGTGAGGAAAATAGGATTGGAGGAGGTAGGGGTAGAGGTAGAGGTGGAGATAGGAACAGAGGAGGGGGTAGAGGCAAAGTAAACCAAGATCCTTCTGGATTTCCTATTCTTGATGAAGATACAACCCTCACAATGAAAAATATATCACCCCCAATTCTTCCTAATTTCCACGGAAAAAGAAACGAAGAACCAAAGACATTTCTCTTCGAATTTGAAGTATTATGCAGATCATATGACTGTCTGCATGATGCTCAAAAATTAAATTTGTTCCCTGCTACATTAAAAGACTCAGGATTAAAATGGTTCATGAGTCTAGGAGTGCATTCTATAATAACATGGGGACAAATGAAAGACACTTTCTTAGGAAAATATAAAGATTATTGTATGCCTAGTAACCTTAAAGATGAAGTCTTCAAAATGACACAAAAATAAGATGAAAATCTTGAAGATTTAGTAGAAAGGTTTGTCTACAATGTTAAAAGAGAAAAAAGGGATAATTTGGACGAAGAAACCTTAAAAGCCCTCTTACTCAGAGCTATTAAAGATGAGTGGATCGATCTCCTTAACCTAACTAGGAAGAGAGACATTATCCAACTACCATTTGCAGATATTTGTTATCTATGCGTACATATCTCAAGGGGTGAAGCACGAGTTGGAAGAAGTCATAGAGAACCTCTCTTGTTAAGAATTAATAAATCTGCAGCTGGAATAGTCAGCAGGGCAGGATTAGGGAACTTGCTTGATACCTTTAAGACATATATTTTAGGGAGCCTAAGTGAGCAAATAGACATCCTTAAAATAAAAAACAAGCAAAATTATGAAAATGTTTCATTATCTATCTTCTGTCCTAAATGCCAAAAGAAACATGCTTTAAGAGAGTGTCCCTTAGATTCAAAAGATATAGAAACTTGTGTCATATGTGCAGATAATAATGATAAGAAGGAATGTCCTTCTTTTCCAGGTCTCAAGGCTTTTTTAACGATGAGGGGATTCCAGAAGAATTAGATCCTCTCTACTTTATAGCCAAGAGACCATGGAAAAATCCCAAACCAAATCAGTCACAAGGATTCATACCACAACAATTTGCTCAGTCGTTGGAATCCAGCCTGGCAACCTTGGGCTCAGCCATAATCACAACCTTGGAATAAAGGATGGAAAAATCCTTATGGAGCCTATGCTCAATATCAATAATACTTGCTATCCTACCTTCCACCACAATTTCTACCACCATCTAATCAAATTCCCCAAGCTAACTAATTATCACAAATTCCAGTTCAGAATCAAAGCCCACAACTCTCCCTACCATTTCCATAAAAACCAAATCAACCTACTCAACCACTTATGAATCCTAATAATAAAATACCACAACAACTTGTGTACAACATGGAGGTGCAGAATCCTCAAACTTATGTAATAACTCCACTAGACCTAAATAGTGTCCAATTAAGGCCTAGAAGAATGTTACTAAGAAAACCCCTTGTGTTCATTCAAGAAACAAGATCCGATCTTTAAAAACACAAAAACCAATTAGAATAAGGGGAGACCTCCCTCAGAATGAGAGTAAACAAACAAAATATGTTCCAATAAATACTCCCATCATAGAACAACCCTCGGTATCAAATAGACCACCTTTCCCTGAATGGTTGAAAATTGATGAAGGAGTAGAATTTTTTTTTATCTTGCCTGATTACAATATGATGGATGAATTAATAAATGTCTATATTAATATTCCTTTATTACAAGCCATAAAATAAATATCAATTTTTGCAAAAATGATTAAGGAACTAAGTACACAAAGATTAGGAAGAAAAAGAAAATACATAAAAAGAATTCAGTTAGTTGGAAAAAATGCAGATATTATGATGGGGAAGATAAAAAATAAAAAATATTTATATCCAAGAAGCCCAATTGTAAAAATTCACATCAATGGAATTGAAATATCAAACACACTAATTGATCTAGGAGCAACCATAAGTAAACAAGTTATGGACACACTTAGGATTCCTAACCTTCAATACACACCAACCTTATTGAAATTCGCAGATAGGTCTATGATTAAACCTGATGGTGTGTTGGAAGATGTTTGTGTATCCTTAGATTCTTGGGAATATCCCGTCAATTTCATGCTCTTAACACCCAAGAATAATTTAGGAGGACATCCATTAATTCTAGGAAGACCTTGGTTAGCTAGAGCTGATGCTTTCATCGGTCGTAGATCAGGTGACATGTTTATCTCAGATGAAAATTATACAAAGAAATTTACATTATACCCTCCTACAAGGACAACAATAGATACCGAAACTGAAGAGTGGATAGATGATGAAGAAGATATACAACCTATTTTTACTACTGAACAAATAAGCGAGGAAGACCAATTCTAACTCTACTGGAAATAATGAATCTTCCTCACATTATGATCATAGTCGCAATGAGTATCTCTCATCTAAGCAGGTATCATTTCTCTCCATGGAAAAATTTGGGAATTCCTCGATAGGAATCTTTCTGGGGAAAACCTTAAATGTCAACAAAAACCTGGAAGAATTGCAAAAAAATCAATTGATAGAAAATTTACAGAAACATTCTTATGCTTTTTCATGGGAATACACTGACATGAGGGGGATTGATCCTAAAACTTGCATACATCATATCTACATTGAACAGAATGCAATACTGGTTAGAAAACCTCAATGGAGAATGAACCCAAATTTAAAAGAAATTGTTAAGGAGGAGTTGTAAAAATTGTTAAATGTAAATTTCATCTATTCGATATCTAACAGTCAATGGGTTTCACCCCTAGTAATCATTCCTAAGAAAAATGGAAAATGGAGAGTATGCATCGATTACAGGGAACTAAATAAAGCAACATTAAAAGACCACTTTCCACTACCTTTTATAGATCAGGCCTTAGACACATTAGTAGGAAAAAATTAATTTTCCTCTTTGGACGGTTTCAGTGGATAATCAGATTCAGGTAGCCCTTGAAGATCAAGATAAAACCACATTCACTTCTCCATGGGGAACTTATGCTTACTGAGTACTTCTCTTTGGATTATGCAATGCTCCATCAACATTCCAAAGAGTAGTCCTCAGAATTTTCTCTAATATTATTCATGATTGTGTGGAAGTGTACATGGATGATTTCACAGTTTATGGAGATTCTTTCAATGAAGCACTAGAGAATTTGGAAAAAAGTATTAATAAGATGTAAAGAAACAAATCTCTCGTTAAGCCATGAAAAACGTTTCATGATTTTTAACGAAGCAATTGTTTTAGGTCATCATATTTCAGGAGATGGAATCAAGGTAGGCTCATCTAAAGTTGAAGTCATTTCTAAGTTATTAGTGTAAAGTTGTCAAAAAGATGTTAGAATTTTTCTTGGTTTTACTAGATATTATAGAAGATTCATAGAAAGCTTCACAAAAATTGCATCCCCACTTTTTAAATTGATCACCAAGGACTGTGAATTCAATTGGGATTCTAAATGTCAAGCTGCCTTTGAAACTTTGAAAAAGAGGATTTTTGAGGCACCTATCTTAAAATGACCTAACTGGAAATTAACTTTCCATATCTCAATGGATGCTTCAGATTCAGCCTCAGGAGTTGTGTTGGGACAGAAAGATCTTACTCCTTATGAAATCTATTATACTAGTAAAAATTTAACTCCTGTAGAGTTAAATTATACTGTAACTGAAAAGGAGTTTTTAGCTGTAGTTCATGCCATTAACAAATTCACTGGCTATGAAATGTTTATTCACACAGACCATTCTGCCATTAGATATCTAATGAATAAACCACTCACTAATGAAAGCATAACCAGATGGCTCTTACTGTTACAAGAATTTAACATAACCATTCTAGATAGGCCAGGAAAGCAGAACACAATTTCCGACTTTTTATCTAGAATACAAAATGAAAATAATGATCAACTCGTAGAGGATAAATTTCCTAATGAATATATTTTTACAGTATCTTCTAAATCACCTTGATATGTAGATATTGCTAACTATTTAGCTACTGGAAAAATGCCATTTCATTTATCTCCTAGAGAAAAGAGAAGAATAGTCCATAATAGCACATCTTATTCATGGATAAATGAAGAGTTATACAAGACAGGGCCAGACCTCATCATCAGAAGATGTGTTTGAGAGGACAAAATACCAAAAATACTTAAAGCTTGCCATGGTGGGGGACATTTTTATGACATAAGGACTTCTTACAAAATCTTTCTTTTAGGATATTATTGGCCTTCCATTTCCAGAGACACTAAAGAATATGTTAAAAGATGCGACAGTTGTCAGAGGATGGGCAAACCCACTCTTTCAAATGAAATGCCACTGCAGCCACAGGTACTCATTGAACCATTTGAGAAGTGGGAACTAGATTTTGTTGGACCAATCAGCCCACCTTCAAAGAAAAAGAAGTATATTCTGGTATGTACTGATTATGTCACTAAATGGGTAGAAGCTAAAGCACTTCCTTTTGCTACTGAAAATGTTGTAGTTTCATTTCTTTTTGAGGATATTTTTACTCGTTTTGGTGTTCCAAGAGAAATTGTAACAGATCAAGGAACACAATTCACATCCAGATTAGTGCAGAAGCCTGTGGATCAATACAAAATCAAACATCGGAAGTCCACTCCATACCATCCACAAGCCAATGGACAAGTTGAGTCCATAAATAAAGTGATTGAAGCAATCCTCACCAAGAATGTACATCTACATAGAAAGGACTGGGTGGAAAAGTTTCCAGAAGCTTTATGGGCCTACAGAACTACATGGGGAAATACTCTAGGACCTACTCCCTATGAACTTGTTTATGGGAAGCAAGTCTTACTTCCGATAGAATTCACGATCCAGACCTATAAGACACCAGTCCAATTAGATCTTGACTTATAAGAAGCACAGAAGCAAAGGATGAGACAGCTAAATGAGCTTGATGAAATCAGACAAGAAGCCCTCTAGAGAACTAGCCTAGTTCAACAATAGAGATCTAGAAGGCATGATAAGTACATTAAAGAGAGGAAATTTCATCTAGGAGATTGGGCATTACTCTTTGATTCAAAGTTCAAGAATTTTCAAGGGAAATTCCAAACCCATTGGCTTGGAACTTATGAAGTTGAAAGTGTTTTTGACAATGGTGCAGTTAGAATCAAGACTATTGATGAAGAGAAAACTCCTCTATTAGTAAATGGACATTAACTCAGACTTTACCAAAAGCCATTGAGAAAAGAAGAATTTGTTAAAATATTCCAAGATAATTTAGAATTGAAGATGCTCAAGAAGAATTCTTCTTCTTTTCCACCTTAGAAAATTTTTCTCAGTCTTACTTTCAACACACACACACACACACACACACACATAGATATATATAGATGATGATGATGATAATAATAATAATAATAAGGTGTTATACACATGAAAACCCACATGTTGTTGGAAAGTTTATATAGAAAATTTAGAGTGAACCAATTTTTGTTGGCACTTCAACTTTTCCTTTCAAAAAGAAAATAACAAAGATCCTTTATTAAAGTTTTCTTCTGAGTTGTAGAATCAACAACTTTCCGTAGCGTGGACAAACTTCTATAGATAGGACAAGTTTGTGCAGCCTACTATTTTTTTTTAAGCCTACAAGGACACTTGGTGATTTGAATTGAAGGACAATTGACAAAGCAAAGTACCTACAGGAGATCTCAGAACAACAAACAAAGTTAGAAAAGTGGATCACAAGTATGTGCTACTTTAATTTAGCAATAGGGATTGATATATTGCATATATGACTAAGAAGGCATAGTACTGCCAAAAATTAAAAACGAAATCATTACAACTTAAGAGTGATGGTCGCCTAACAAAACATCACAATCACCACTTGAAAGTCATGTCACATCCTCATTCTGAATCTGCCTAAAGTAATTACCGAATCATCATTTTAAATGTGTCCCAACAGTTGGATTCATTCTTATAACCCTTATTACAATCTGCTTGTTCTTATACTCCTCTAAACTTTCATAACCACTATGTCCTTCCGCCACTTAGAAAAACCCTACCAACACCATTCTCTTGTCAAGGTAACCAGTCTTTAAGGCAAATCATCCTCCATAATGGGGACAATTGTTCGAACCAAGCCAATAGGGAAGAAATTCTTGGAGGGATACCCTCAGACCAAGGAGCTGCTCCAAAAGAAACAATTATTGCAGTTCATTGAAAAATTCAATGGTTTTCATAGGGAAGTGACAAAGACATTTGCACGCTCGTTTGATAAAACTAAAGCCGAAATAGGAGACATTAAGATCACCATAACAAATTCCATGATTTTGGAAGCTACTGAATTACCAAGGAGCAGGTAAAAATGGTTCTAGAACAGGGGAATTAATGGAGAAGATTGGAAGGTCTACCTGAAAAATCCAAATATGGACACAACTGTCTTCAAGAAAGGTATTCCCAGCACAACCCTTAAGAGTAAATGGAGAAATTTATTGCTTATACTTCAAAAAATTTGTCACTTGTGAGGGTCAGTTTGGGTATATGTATTTTTACCATGTTAGGATGATGACGCATTTTCTTGAAGATCACCAGATGAATCTTCCTTATTTTCTCTTACATAGTCTCAGGAAAATTTCCACAAACATTCAAAAGAGAATTCAATTTATAGAAAATACCATGTATCATCATGGCTTGATAAAGATATTGGTTGAGTTCCATCTTTGGACTATAGGGGATAACTGGGAAAGTTTTTTGGTGAGGAACCATTTTGAATAAAGATCCCCCGAACAAGCCAGCAACAATAGGACCCTAAGAGGAAGAAAGATAACAATAGAAGTAATGAAAGAGCAGGAACCCCAGACTCACTTAGAATTATCAGAAGAAGAGCTGCCCATAGTAGATATTTTGCAGAGAATGAAAAAGGGAAATCTTAGAAGGAAGGAAGTGAGAAAAAGAGCAAAGGAAATACCACAAACTAGCACCCTTCCTCAAGAAGAAAAATTAGAGACTAAAAGAAGGAAATTACATGGATTACAAACCTCAGGGCTAAGAAGGAGTACAAGGTTGAGCACAGTGCAATAAACAATCTCGAAATCTACAGAATACATTAATATCGAGGAAAATGAACCAACTGGAAACCCTGAAAGTTCTCCAAAAGAGTCACCAAAATCATCACCGAGAGTGTCACCACCACCTTGCAGCGCACCTCTAAGAAGCCCAGTGCATAGTTCGGGTGATGACCCTGTTCAACAGGATATTTATGACTATATAGAGTCATTGGAAAGAAAAGAGACTAAAACTAAAGAAACAATTCAAAGTCCTGGAGAGGGGACAAATCAGTTAAATGAACCACAAGAACCTTCAGCCTCAAACATTTTAAAGCAAGAGATTTTTAAGTTAGAAACATTGAACAAATATCTCAAGAATGGCAGTCAAGCATTGAAGGCACAAAGTGAGATCTAGATCGAAAAAAGTGACAATCTCATCCTTCATTTGAGTTTGTGGTATAAAAAGAACAAAAAGCTGAAGAAGGAAAAGAGGACAATGCAAAGAGAGATTATCAACTTAAAATACAAAATTCTCATGAGAAAACCTAGGATGTCAGTAGCTACCAAAAAGAAGAAGAAAGTGAAACTTGGAGGTGATGATCAGAAGGCACAAGTGACTGACAATGATGAAGTGTATGAGGACATACAAAACCTCCAACATGGGGGCAATGTAGATTCCAAATATTGTCTTACCTTGACATCCCTTTTTTCCTATATTTCCTCTCTCTTCCTATAGTTATCATCGAAATAATGCAATAGACACAAGGTTTTGTTAAAGGTAAGAAATTACATGTCTTCTTCTTCATGTTTGTCTATATACCCTATTGTTTTGTTAAAGAATGCATTTGGCTATGAAATTGGTCTCTTTCTGCAGCTAATCCAGATTTCTGCAGCTGCCTCCATTGTTTGCAAGGTTTAGAAGCTCTAGCTCAGTGAAGAAAGATACAGATGGATAAGGAATGGTCCCCTAGTGGATTCCTTCCTATTCCCTCGAACCAATTCATCAAGATGATCGTAGGATATCACGGTCAAACCCCAAAGTCAACTACAAGATTGTCACCGAGATAGAATCCGAGTTTCAACGAAATCTTATTGATTTGCTTTCTGAATAGAAAATTGAATGTTTAGCGATATAGTTTAATTGAAATAAAGATATTTAGGATTAAAAATCTCATATTGTTATGCCAAAGACTTATTATAAAAACTATGGCCGCACTGTGTTTTGGGTGCGTGTCGCATGTTGTAATTTTTGAAAACAATTTGTTAAGTTTTGTTTTGCAAGTAATAGACTTGGTTTTCTGTTTGTATGTGCTACGTTTATTGGAGATTGTGGACTGATTTGTGGAGGACCCCTACAACCAGTAACAGGTTTTTAAATGATTGCAATTAGATTTCCTTCATTATTTGAATACTTTGTTTTGTGTGAAGAAATGCAGTATGATGAGTTCGCTAGTGAATCGTTATATGCATGAGAACTTCCCTTTGCTTTATACCTAGTTTAACTCTTCTATTTGATTTGTTTTTTTATCTGGTACGATATAGTTATTTCATTTGCTTTTTATCTAGTGTAGTCCAACTATGTTTACTTCATAGCGTAGTTGTTGTTCAAAATGTCTTGTTTGGATGAAATTGAATAAGTAAAAGCGTGAGAGTCTTATCCTTAGAAATTGAATTCAGACAATACTCCTTTATAGTTTGATAGAATAGATTTCTCTTGCACTTAGTAAATTAGAGTTGCAACATAAAAATTCAAGACAAAAATCCAAAATAGTCCAACACAAGTAAAATCTAGAATCACTCTCATATCATCCATAAACCGATTCAATAGAGAATAACTCCTAAGAAATTAGTTGATAACTTTAGGGATTGAGACATTAATATAATTAACGACACCATATCCATACTAATCTTAAGTTTATATCCTAACAAGAACATAATTACATAAGAAATAACTTCTAGCACATATAGTGCACATGTTCTTCATCAGTATACCTACCCTGGTTGATAATTTATGATTAACAATTTAAAGACATTAAATTGGCCAAACATAGATCATGCTCCATAAGGGGATACCTTCTCCTATATGAAGGAATTGTGGAACTCACATAAGTGGCATTTCTTTAGCACCAGAAGGGCTACATTTCCTCTCAATGCAAGCTCCAAGCTTCAAGCTCTTACCAAGCTCCTGTAAATTCTCCCTCAAAAGCTCACATAAGGATTTTTTAAATAGTTTTTCTAGTCAAAGAGACATAACTCCCTAGATCCACAATAATAGGATCTCATGAATTTTAAGAGAAAACAATATCCAAAACAATAGGATCTCATAACAACTCAATGCCCAAACTAAGATAGGTTCTCAAACCACCCATGAGACTCTTAACCTGTCATTGAGAATAGGAAAAATAATTGTGAGATGTTTTCTCACACAAAACTAATTTTCCCTTTTACAAATTAAAATGAATGATACATGAGATTCTCAAGCTCACTTCCAACATTAATTATTTTCCCCATTTTAATGACTAACACATGATTTTGTCATTCCCACCTAAAGCATTAATCATTATTGTTGGCTTGTTGCGCCATGACCCAGATTCGAAATTGATTAGCCAAAAAAATCCCTGTACTACTAGCCCTTTCGACAACAGTCTGCAGAGCGCAGACTGAGGTCTCACACGAAGTAGTATGGGAGGGTGCTAGAACCAGGTTTCCACACCCTTGAGATGTCTAAGAGGTTCGACTGGTCCACTATTTGTTCCTGCACACACTTCTTGTTCCTCACAGCCTGATACACTGCCTTCGCGCAGTCCTAACCAGGGGTTGTGGAGCTCCCGTGCTGCTAGAGCCATGCTCTGCGCTATTACCCGAGATCTTACTTATCTTCCTGTACCAGTTAATTTCCTTCACGTACTTGGATGTCTTATGTTATAATTAGTTATACAAAACATTCATATAAGTTTGCATAGTAAATAAATAGTATACTTGCAAATTATATCCAATCATGCATTAAACCAGGAAAAGATACATAGAAATATAGTAAAACTTCTCTTTATTGATTCTCCCAATGGTTACAGACTCGACCTGCCCTGCACACTCAGCTAGAGGGGTCCGCGCACTCAGCTGCAGACTACTAGGCCTCTGCGCACTCAGCTGTAGAGCCTTCCCCCTACTCTATGATCCAAAGACAAACTTTAAACTTTAACTCAATCACTTAGACTTCTCATTCTCTTCTATTCTATCTTCGTTATCTTCTCTACTTAGAGCTTCACTCTATTTATACAATCCCATTGTCCATGGACCATGATTAGGTCTATTAAGCCGACATTACATTACAAAATGAGGCCGAACAACCCTATGACTCTATCATAATTTCGTGCTCCGCGCCCATAAATTGCAGAGATTTTACAAGAAGATTTGGTTAAAACTTGGGCTTTACGCCCCAAAACATGCCTTGGGGGGATTCCATGCCCAATAGACCCCCAACAAAAACATCATGACTCACCCTCAAGTCACTTTGTTTGCGCGAAGATCTTTGCACGAAGTCCCTCCAACTCTGTCTGAACTGTTGCAAGGTCGGCAGCGCACTGAGCTACTGCTTGCTGGACCTGCTGCATGCATTGTTTTGAGACCGCGGTGTTGGAAGTGCTTCTCTACATCTGTGCCTGTATCCCCTACATGTGTGCGAGCTTGTATTCAATTTCTAATGTGATGGTGAAGGCATCATCGATCCAAGGCTGAACACGCGCCTTCAGGACTGCTTCCTTGTGTCGTGCCACGTCCACCTATTCTTTCAGTGCTTTGGCCTATTGCATCTGCGCGGGCCACCATCTGCGTAGTTCCTTTGATGTTGTCATACTGCTGTTGGAGTTCTCCCACCTCTGTCTCTAAGCACTGGATGTTGGGGTCCTCCTGCAGATTTGTAGGACCTCAAATGATTCTTCCAACATGTTGGTGCAGTCTTGCACTGCACTGCCAATCTCATCCAGTCCCGCTATAATAGTGTTAGCGCGCTATTCCCTAACTTTCGGGGGGAGGGTGGATGGTTGTGCCTTTAACTGCAGCTCAGTGATCTGAAGGTTCAGCTCCAACTGATCCTTTTTCATTTCCTCTCGCGCCTCACGCACCCTTGCTGCGAACCTGTGGATGCGCGCCTCTGCTGGTGTGTCTGCTGGGATGTCCAGCTCCGGGACGCTTTGAAAAGCCTCATGTATTACCTGTACCAGCTGTCGATTTTGTGACACCACTTCGTCGCACTGCAAGCTCAATTTTTCCATATTGATTTTCTGCTCGTTAAGGACTTGCAGTGCGTGGTTCTCCCTAGTTCGCAGTTCTACAGTTATCCCATCTTGCAGAACGTATAAGGTCTCCCACGCAAGTGTAGCCATATTGATACCGAGACCCTTCAGCGCATTAACCGTAGGCTTGTTAGCCTCATTTGTTGTCGGTAGTGCCCCTTCTAGCAGCACTATGGTATTCGTCACTCGAGCGTGCAACATCTGATCTGCTGCAGTTGTTCCGACTGCGAGGCTAGTCAAAAGGGTACCAGCCTGAGGAGGGCGCACCTACAACTCCTGCAGCTACGCTCTGAGGACCCCCAACACAATCTGGTTCTCCTGCATGAAATTTTGGAGGGCCTCATAGGTGACATCGCACATTGTCTCACCGATATCGTGCAAATCACCCTCAGTTAGGGTGATCAGGTCAATGGATAACTTCAATCCCTTGACCTTCTTGTGTGACCATGTCTGCTTGGTTGGGTGTTGGCGCTTCAACTATGTTGACGCGGTTTATGGGTCCGCGCCTCCCTCTTCTTCCTTTGCTTCTTGCTCATGCGAAGGCAACGTTTGGCCCTCGCGCGCCTTCATGACTTCCTCTTGCACTACTGCTGATGCTACAACCTTTTTCTGCTTAGTTGATGTTTGTATAGTGTCTCACCCCGCTTGTGCTTCTGCTACCGCTCCTTCCTTCCTTCTCTTTTCTACCAACTGTGTGATGCGCAGTTTGGCCTCGTCTTTCTTCCTCTGTGTTGCCGACTTCTCTATCTCTATGATGTCTAGAGTGCGCCACTCCGATGACCATGTCTCTAGTACGTTAAAGATGACATCGTCCGTGGCTACAAAGGGTCGCGTTCTCCATTGTTTGGCTGGGTCCTTGTGTGCTCTGATGTATATGCTATGGATGTCTTCTTTAAATTCAACAAAACTTTGCAGGTTGTTGTAGACAGTGGGTGACAATTGTGGCTTGCGGTTGATTCCCATTCATAGGTTCATCTCCATGAACACCCATTATATTTTACTATCGCGGATCCTAGTGGTATCTTTGTGACTTAGAGCAAAGCGTACTTCGAGACCTCTAGCATATCCCTTTCAATTGTGGGGAATTGACTATCTTCCGACAATTCCCCCTGCCATGAGCACTATGGACAACATAAGCCATGCATAGTGGAACATTTTGCCCTGTTCTTGAGCTTCATGGTAATTCTCTAAAAATTCCTTGCAAAGGAACATGGACCAGTTAAACTGGACCCCCTCCGCTCACTGTTCAACAAGTGCTATCATTGGTATGGGTACCTCATCCGCATGACACTTGCACATAACCTTACCGGCCAGTATTTGGGTCGCCACTCTCACTGCTTTATTGTTGATGCTGGATATGGCGTAGCCCCTTTTCTTCTTCACTAGCTTGTATTTTTTCTTCATGGTGTCCGCGATGGCCAAGTCACTTCTCTTCCTTTCCGAGATGTCTGCGGGGTCCTCTCCTTTGCATGGAAGCCAGATAATGTGGTGAATCATGTTTGCTGTGATAGGGATGGGCTCCTCCAGCCACAAACACCCATCATGCACTAGGAAAAGCAGATGCCTGACGATGAAAATGGTTATTAGGCTGCGGTGGAAATATGGCACCCAGAGCAGGTTCAGTAGCTCGGCCTTTTCCACTTCGCGCAACCACTTTCACGACTCTAATTATGTAACCCCCACTGCGGTTTTCTTCTTGGGCTTCATGAGGTACGAGGTCTCGAGGTGAGGGAACTTCTCGTGATCAGCAAGGTCCCAATCTTCAAATTTTAAGCTCAGCACCCATCCCAGGTGCATGCCCTAAAAAATAATGCTGTCTGGGAGGAGCGGGGTCTGGAGCGAGCTCTTGGTCTTGTCAAGGTCCTTGGGAACTTTAGCCTATCCTTTCTGCTAGGGGACACAGGCGGGTAGCTTCGTCGGGGGGTGCGCAGGCTCAATTTCCTCCTCCATGCCTTCGTCCTCATCTTCTGCAATGATAAGATCCTCCAGGTCTTCTTCTTCTTCATCGGTCTCTATGCTGACGAATTTCTCCTTCTCCTCCATTGATAGCTTGGTGCGTAGTGGGTTTTGTAGGGACACCCGTATGAGAACCATTGCTTGTTTGTCCTTCTTTGGTCTTGGTGTGTACGGTGATTTCGGGATTTCTGCCACAATCCCGACGCCTTTCGAAGCATATCCCATAGTCAGGGCCTGTGTGGCCGCTTCGGCAGTCATTTCTATTATTTCCATAACTTCCACAGCTACTGCCATCATGGTTGTCCAGAAATCTATCACTTGCGAATTCAGGTGCTCAATCAACGCTCGGCACAAAACAAACAAGGCTCTGTTCAATAGTTCAATTCGCAAATGACCAAGCGTTGTTTGCAGGGTAGCCCCTTATAATTTATAGCACTTTTTGAATTTGAATTCGACCGTTCCCCCCAAATATGGTTCATTATTGTTCCCTTTACGATATATTTTCCCAAATCTTTCCCATAAATCGTGTCTTAACTGCCTATCGCCCGCTCCATTGGGTCTGAAGTCGAGCATCCCATCATGAATAGTGACTTCAGCGGTCACTTTCTGGCCAACCCGTGTGGCAACACAACCCCTCATGCACAGTGTTGGGCCGTTAATATTTCATTATTATTATCACTTTTTAACACCTATTTCATCCATTTCTACTCTTTTTTATCATGTCATTTATCATGTTTATCATATAATCCCATTTTATAATTATTTATGCTCTTATGGATAAATATGATTTCTTCTCCTTTGTTTTTAATAAATTGATTATTATGCATGTTTTTACCAATGATGTTTTATTAATAAATTGGTTGTAACATCACTTACCATTTTAGCCTCCAAGATATTTTCCATATTGCAGATTTGATCTCTAGCTCATGATTAAATGTGCCAACTCAAAAATTCACTGGAATAAGAAGTGACAATTTTGCATTGGACATTTTGGGCAAATGAAGAAGAATATGGAAAATCTGAAACATGGGTTTTTTCCAAAACGGACCAAATTAGTTTTTTAACAAGCCGTTTTCCCAAATTCGTCCCGTATTAAGAGAAATAGAAGGTTCTCTGAAGAAGTTTTTCTCAGATTTGCTGTTGTGGCTGTTTTCCAAATTATCTCAATTGCAATACCAAATTCGACATGTTCCTGTTGAATTTTGATGGAAAGATATTTCAGATATGATCTTATTGATCAATTTGTTGTGAAAAATCCAATTTTGTAATGGGAATCACTTTGTAATCATCTCTGTTGTAACTGCTCTCTGCTCTCCATGTATTTAAATGAAAACAGAGATCAAAGCAAGAGATGGGAATTATGGGGAATTAGATGGATTATTAGATTAGAGATATATAGGATATGATAGGAGAAGAGGGGGATGGAATGATTATTATTTCGAATTGTAATTTTATTTGCAGACACTCGCTGTTGAGAAGACACAACTTACTGTAATGCTGCTCGATTTGATGATTAATATATAAGTAGAGTTGTTGTTCCTTCGCATCTCCTGAAGTAATCTGGCAGTATTCACCGACAGCTAAGGGCCCGGCTCCTGGTGGATCTACTTGTTGTTCCTATACCATACAATGTGGTTTGCCTAATTTTTTATTTCTGCAAGCGTGCTTTGATTAATGATTACCTTCTGTAATTGAATTGCGTTGCTGTTCATTTCCCTCATAACAAGATCATTGCTTTCTGCAAGTATATTGTTGTGCTGTTCATTCTAATTACAGAGCTTCGCTGTTCATTTCAGTAACTTAGTTTTGCTGTTCATTGCAATCACATAAGCTTTGCTGTTCATTTCTATTATATAGCTTTGCTGCTCATTTACTTTCTACAATCATCTAGTTTTGCCTTTTAACATTCCTATAGTTAACAAAATTATCTTATTTACATAATCTGCAGTGGTATTGTTGATTTACTTCATTGTCATTTCCAATTTGGTTATTTAGTGTGTTGTATGTGAGGTCAACAACTATAAAGAACATTGGCTATTGTTGTCAAAGCTCTCAGATTGGGGATCTTACTTGTGCTTGATTTAGTTTACATCAGTTAAAAGAGGAATGAGTTATTGCTGCTGTATCCTTGACTGATAATTTTTGTTACTTCATTAAATGAATGATTTAGTTTTAGAGCATTGAGTTTCCTTTAGTTGAAAATGAGATTTATTAAAAGCATCCATTTACTCTTGTATTTGAAAGCTCTATACTGAAATGTAAGAAACATTGCTTTCTGGGATTATAGCGTGCACATATTGTGTACACTCTTGAAATAAGAGAACTTGCTCGGGTTGATAATTAATGTGGGATAAATAGGAGTTTTAAAAGGCACCTTTTAGCACCCAACACACAGTCGCGGACTTTGTGACTCTTTACTTCTGCGCATAGCTCCAACATCGCGCATCTCCCGGGAAAAATATTTTATAGTCCCACGCTTCTTTTCAATTGTAGAAATTTTGAATAATATGACACTTATTCACAGAGATTATCCTGATTAGACACTATTTGCAAAATCATGCATAATACATAACCTCCTCTACATTGATCATCAATTTTGCGGAATTAAGAAACAATCACATGCGCACATTGAAACATCAATCACACATATCAATACAGTATATAATGGGGAAAGCATACAACTGAAAAACCCTTTAACTTAAGGTTTTAGGTACTTTTGCCTTTGCTCATGGGAAGTTAGTAAATTAAAGGTGAAATGAATGGGGAAATTAGTCATTTGACTTTGTAAATGTTCTGTTATCATCCACACTCCTAGAAACCTAATGATGAAAGTAAATGATATGACTTTATCCAATCAATCACCATAATTCTGTAACCATTCTTCTACTTACCCACCTACTCATCCTACCATTTTTACTTCTCTTTATTAGGGTGCACTTAAACTGGAAAACCCTTATCAAAACTTTTTCTTTTTTGTTACAATAGAAATCTATCTAAATCTATCCTTATTACATTCAAGGGCTCAGATTAAATAGTTGAGCTCCTTTTATTCACTCTACCTATCTACTTATCTGCCAAGATTACACTGTTTGGTCAGAGATTTATTCTCTATCTATCAACATGAAGTTCAAAACATGGAATAATCAAGATTAAACTGTTTGATTACCATGGATTGTGGCATAAATAACAAGTTGCACCCAATCATTATTATGCATAAAAGTAAATGGTAGTGGCATTTGGGCTTGCACACTTTCATGATCTTTTATTTTTGGGGTTCATTTTCATCTTTTTTTTACCTTTTTCCTTCTTTTTTCCCTTTGATTTTTCTTTTAGGGCATACACTCTTTACATTTTTTAATTTTTTTGATCTTTTGAATATGGAAAACATTTGCAGAAAGCAAAGGTATGTACATATTACATAGATAAACTAAGTCAATCATAAATTATGACACTTATTGGTATAGGAACCTAACAACGTTTTCACTTCGGGATGACATTTCCTTGTGAAATGTCAAGAACATCGTTGACTAGTAGCCTGATTCATTGGGCCAATCCCACACATGTATATGATTTGTTGTATAATATTTTTGACTGAAACTTTTGAACTGAAAATACACCCTTTTCTACAAGCTGAAATCTGATCTAAGATAAACTTGCTGCTGAAAACTGAATTTATTTAAACTAAAATTCTACCTATTTACTGTAATCAAATTTGTGACTTCTAGTTAGGTAAAATTAAACAACCAATGAAACCACTCAAGCATCATATACATTGGTGACTTTTGTTGCTTGTGCTTATTGGTGGTTAAAATTGAGATCCCGAAATCAAATATAACTTTGTTAAACTTTGAGAAAATAAGGAAATTCTTGATTTCCTTTGTTGAATCTAGAAACTGTACAAAAGGATCTTGTAAAATATATACACTATTCTTGAATTAATTCAAACAACTATACATATTTTGTGTATGGCCTGCATACCATGAAACTGAAATAATACCTTAATCTTTATCACCCTGCATGTTTTCAAATGAGCTTTGTGATTATGTTTCTTCTGAAAATGGCAAGAAAACTAGTTGCCTAGCCAAGTCTGTATCAATACCTTTTTCAAAGTCATAGTTAGCTAATGTAGGACTTTGACTACAAATTCCATCCAACACATCAGTTATTGGATCATGAAAGACTTGAAGAGACTGTTGCCATCTATTTTCTATTGGTTCCGATGAAATTGCATGATTTTCTAAAAACTGCTCATCCTTTTTTATAGGTAGATTATGCAAATTTCCTTAAAAAACTGAATTGCTTCAGAACATAATGTTAGGGAATTATCTTGGATCATTTGATCATATGTTCCAGCTTCCAAGTCTTCTTCTACAACCTGACATTCGATGGAATTTTGGGGCTATAAATCTAGATATGAGAAGTCTTGAACAAAGATTTTATTGCCCTCTAGATGGTTAATATCAAAACTTGTCGAAATTTGATTTCTAATTGTATGAAAGTTATCTCTAATAAACTGAAATGAAGAAAAACACAATGGTAAAGTTCCTTCACTAATTTCAAAACTTTCTGCACTTTCCTCCTCATTCTCAAAGCTGAAATGAACAAGTTGATCACTATTTTCAAGCTGCTGAACCTGAACTTCCTTATTCCTCAAATTAGCTTCTGATTCCTCTACAAGGTTTATTTGGATTTGAGGAACATAATCATTATTATAGTGATCAATCTTAGGCACATCATCATAAGAAGTAATCTCACCAAATGTACATATTAGATCAACAGATTGCCTCTCCACATATGGTTCTATAACTCTATCTTTAGATTTATTGTAGTTGGAATTAACAGTAATTTGTTCATGGTTGTCAACCTCTTCTTTTTGTGAAACAAATGTGTCATGATGATTTTGAACAAAATGTTCATCTTTCATGGTCATCTTCTGTATCCTCTCCTTTATATTCTTGAGCAAAATGTCGAGTTTTACCTTTGCTTTTGCTTTCACTTTTCTCTTCTAATTTTCAGATTAACTTCTACATCTATTGCCATGTTTTGCATCTATTCCAGTGTTGAGGGGTTTCTTTCTCTTTGCTGAAATTCTAGCTCTAGATCAAATGCTCTTGGTCAATGCAAAAGAGTTGAACCAGGGGGAGGTCTTGTATTTGATGGCATTGAATAATAGATTTGATTAAATCTGTATGAAAATTGTTGTATTGTTTCATCTGGATATCTCTTTACCTGATTATATTCTTCTATGATTATAAGAATATTGACTTTGATTATCCATCTATCAAGGAAGAGTTTGAGAAACTGCTGGATATTTGAGATGCTTACCTCAGGCAGTGTTTTGAACCAACTCTTAAAAGAGGAAAAAGCTTAATATTGACATCCTCTTCATCTAATTCAAATAAGTTAAGATAATCCTCAAAAGCTTGAATATGTTTTTGGGCAGTGATACCATTCACTCCATCAAACCTAGGGGGTGCTTGTGATAATCGTTAGGGAAAGCATGGAGTGTAGTAGGTAACATGAGGGGCTTATATCTATTAGGAACTTTACAAGGTATAGGAACATGTACAGGGATTGTATGATTAGTTTTGATTGTTTCAGATTCTTTGATTGGAATATGATCTTCATTAGATTCAGAAGAAAGTTGTTCACATATGTAAGGAGACTTTATATCTACATTTTTCAAAGGAAAATAATAAAAATTTAATCTAAAATTTTCTCTAAAATACAATATACAATGAAACATTTTATCAATGAGAAAGAACATAATGCCTTGGATAACAATCTAAGTTAAAAGCCTGATCTTTTCACACAGTTTTTCAGGTTCATTTCTCCAGCGGAGTCTTGATTGTGAAATTGATTTGGAGTCGCTAGGTGGATGATTTTAACCTTTGTGTGTCTGATCAATGTCCACCATCATAGATCATATCTTCCCCAATATGGTCACCACTATGTTATCACTCAGAATTTTCTCAAGGTTAAAGAAAGAAATTTCCGAGGTAACCACAAACCAATCTTTTAAGTATAGATCCTAGCCAATCTACACTCAGAGAGGGCTCTCTCTTTATGATTTAGTGCTGTCTTGATATGATATTAGGCTAGTTATTAATGCTTAATGTATTTGTTTTGATTTGTTTGGTGAAATTAAGGGAACAGATGGGCAGAGCAGATATTTAGGCCATTGGGCTATGGAGTCAAGTAGGAAAGGTTTATCAGGATTTTATTAATCACTGAGGTAAGAGTTCACAAGGCAAGCTAGCACAACAAGGACAAATTTGAAAGTCTTAATTGATGGAAACCTTAACCAGGGCCAAAGGCAATGGAGAATATTTAACAGGGGTTAAGATGAAGAAGGGAGGTTTGGCAAGTAGCAAGGGCAATTAAGAATCCTGTACTAGGGGCTAATAGAGGGAATGAATTACAGAAGTAAGAGAGCAACTAAGAATTCCCAAACTTAAGAAATTTAGTAGAAAACATAAATAAAGCAAACAGTTAAAACAGAGAGCACTGAAGCTAATTCTTATGATATAATTCCTTGTTTGCTTTTAAGATTGTACAAGAAACACATATGAATATTTCATAACATAAAGAGAATACAATATTGAAACATAAGAAAAATGATACTTATTTGTTCCAAATGTGCACAAGAATCGAGTGAAATGTCCTCAGCTTTATTTCATAATCCAGTAAACCAGGCTAGTCTTTAGTACAATAGCTCCTTGGCTCAAAAATAATATGTCTACATAAATGTATTTTAATCCACCTAAAATACTTCAAATGAAGAAGTATTTATACAATTTCTAAAGTGAAATATCTTGAAAAAAAATCAAGATTGGTTTTACAAATATCTCAAACTGTTTTACATTAATAGAACTTAATTAAAGGACATTCAAAACTAAGGAATCTATATGGCACTACTTTTATGGATTTATGGTGACAAAGAAGAGAAAGTCAAATTTGATAGCGACTCTTAAGTGACGATGAAGCTTCCAAGTCACTAATTGCCTCCTTCCTTTGTGCATTATGCTCCAAAAATTCTGCAAACTTAGTGTCCAATGATACACTTGTATATCTCAATCTCAGCTAGATATGTAAAAGGTGAAAGAGGTTATTGTAGATAAGAATGTTTTTGAGATAAACCTCTCTAATTTTCCTAAACTTTAGTTCCAGCTGTTCACAATATTCTCTGCACAAAGATGTCAAAAATAGGACTTCGTACAAACTAAAAAATGGTTGTGAAGACATGCACGTGTCTCACGTTTGGTAATAACTGTGTAAAACATGAGATAGGTTTTTGTACATTGACATTTTAGGAACAAAAACCTCCTCCAATTTCTCAAAATAATTCTTGGATTGGTCACAATAGTTTCTTTAAAACTATGACATAAACAAGAAATTTCTGAAGAATGTCTCATTTCTGCTCTGATTTCATCTTTTAACCTCAAATTTCTTTTTACTGTTTTTCACTTTTACTTTGGATAAACTTCATTGTTGTTGGTGAAAGTGTTTTCATCTTTATTTAACCCCTACTGCATCCAAGTTTACTTTTACTGTTTTACTTTTACCGTTCTATTTTTTCATCTGTCTTCACTTTAACATGACTCTGTATGCTTTGTAACTATTTTCCCTGTTGTTTGTCTTCATTGCTAGCTACTTTACTTGACTTGGTCTTTAATCTGATACTCTTTAACCCTAATACACTTTGATTATTCTTTACTGTGTCTTGTTACCTTCACTGTATATTTTAGGTTTTTAATGTCTATTTCAATAGTAAATTCTTTTATTTTTGTGTATATCAACATTAGGTAGTGGATATAGGTTAAGTACATGCATATTTTGTTCACTTGTCTTGTAACTGTATTCTCTGTCTGGTTGCTCTATTTTGACTGTCAATGCTCTGTGTAGTTGTCTTCTTCTTTTTTTCCTTGTATAGTTGTGTTCATCCTCTGAGCACAAGTTCTGAATGAGGTTTTCTGTTGATTCTTGGAATAAACCAGTTCTGTGACTAGTATCAGAACTGTTTATCCAAGATCTAATCTTAGTTTGATAACTAGAAAAAAATTCAATATTTTTTAAGAGAACACAAGTCTTCATGAAGGGTGCTTGATGGCTCTGGCACAGGGATGACTGGGTAAGGGGTCGCAATAGAGTTTTGGATGGAAAACAGATGGTGAAATCGTGTTGCAGAGGTTTAGGGAGGCGCTAGAGGGTTTCATAGATTTGCACAATCAAACAGGTGAAAACCATGAAAACATAGGTTTTCATGTTATAAGGTTTAACGCGCAGAATTTCAAAATATGGCACGAAATTCAATTAAATGAATGAACGAGTGGTTTATCGAAATGGTGGGGAAGCGGTATTGAAAGGCCATCACACCGCTTATGAGGTGTGGGTGGTTTTGAGGGAAGGCTGCAAAATGCCATTCATCGGGC
Organism: Pinus taeda; assembly: GCA_000404065.3. Taxonomy (NCBI): domain Eukaryota; kingdom Viridiplantae; phylum Streptophyta; class Pinopsida; order Pinales; family Pinaceae; genus Pinus; species Pinus taeda. Next base: position 200,277 of record APFE030595628.1, on the reverse strand, counting down.
GCCACGTAGCGGCGGGGTGAACAGTGAAACCACTTACATCAAGCGGGTAACGTTCGGCATTGGAGGCCGCCCGATATGTGTGTCACCCATCATATCTGAAGGGGTTAGATCGTATGATGGTCAGGGGTGTGATTTGATCAGGGAGTTAATGGAGGGGCCCAACGGGATAACAACTGCGGTTTAAGGGAACTTAATGACATCAGGGACGATTTGATTGGAGGACAGTTTTTAATTAATCACAATTTGATTAATTAATCCCTTCTAACATGGCAAAGGGTTATGGTTCTTAGTTAAGCACAGATCGATTAACTAATCCATCTAATTATGTTATTATGGTTTATATATCAAACCATGAGGGCGAGATATTAACATATAGAATTTTAATAATATATATGGGAAGAGGTGTATTTTAGGGATTTAAATACATAAATAGAATTAGACATTAATATGAAAATGGAAATGGAATGCGCTAAGTAAAATTCTTTTGAAAAATATTGGCATTTCTGCATTTGAACATCATAACTTAAGCTTGAGTGCATTTGTGGGTTTTTATATGGGGGTAATTACTTTTCCTAGGCAAATGGTGATTTTACCTTAGGAAAAGGGTTTTTTAGGTGAAATGAATGAATTATGGAAGGGATGAATGTTGATAAGGGGGTTTTCAGTACTTAGTCCCTATAAGTTACTAGGCTGAGGGTTCGGTCCCTCCAGAAGTTAGAGAAATGCTCTGAGCCTCTTTAACTTAAGGTTTTAGGTACTTTTGACTTTGCTCATGGGAAATTAGTAAATTAAAGGTGAAATGAATGGGGAAATTAATCATTTGACTTTGTAAATGTTCCATTATCATCCACACTCTTAGCAACTTGATGATGAAAGTAAATGATATGACTTTATCCAATCAATCACCATAATTCTGCAACCATTCTTCCACTTACCCATCTACTCATCCTACCATTTTTACTTCTCTTTATTAGGGTGCACTTAAACTGGCAAAACCTTATCAAATCTTTTTCTTTTCTGTTACAAGAGAAATCTATCTAAATCTATCCTTATTACATTCAAGGGCTCAGATTAAACAGTTGAGCTCCTTTTATTCACTCTACGTATCTACTTATCTGCCAAGATTACGCTGTTTGGTCAAATATTTATTCTCTATCTATCAACATGGAGTTCAAAACATGGAATAATCAATATTAAACTGTTTGATTACCATGGATTGTGGCATAAATAACAAGTTTCACAGAATCATTATTATGCATAAAAGTAAATGGTAGTGGCATTTGGGCTTGCACACTTTCATGGTCTTTTATTTTTGGGGTTCATTTTCATCTTTTTGGACCTTTTTCCTTCTTTTTTCCCTTTGATTTTTCTTTTAGGGCATACCCTCTTTACATTTTTTAATTTTTTTGATTTTTTGAATATGGAAAACATTTACAGAAAGCAAAGGTATGTACATATTACAGAGATAAACTAAGTCAATCATAAATTATGACACCTATTGGTATAAGAACTTAACAGTTCCTAAGGGAGAATGTATTTTACATTTTTGGGTCCCTAGAGAGCTGGTCACAGACCAAGGTGGCCAGTTTACCTCCAACATGATTGAAGACTTGCTCAGGCAGCATAAGATCAAGCATAGAACCTCCGCTCCCTATCATCCACAAGCTAATGGACAAGTAGAGGTGACCAATAGAGCACTGGAGGGCATCTTGACCAAAGTGGTAAGCAACATTAGGAAGGATTGGGAAGATAGACTAGTTGAGGCCACTTGGGCCTATAATACCACCTGGAAGACGACCACTGGATTCAAACCCTATGAGCTGGTCTATGGGAAAAAGACCTTGTTTTCCATTGAATTTGAGTATAACACATTAAGGATGGCAACCCAACTAAATCTAGATCTCAGCAGTGCACAAAAAGAGAGATTGCTCCAGTTCAATGGTTTGGATGAGTTCAGAATGCAGGCCCTCCTACATATAGAGGTAATTCAACTTTGAAGGAAGATATGGCATGATAATAACATCAAGGAAAAGCAATTTCAATAACGTGATTGGGCTTTGTTAAATGATTCTAGGTATAAAGACTTCGAGGGCAAGTTAAGGACAAGATGGCAAGGACCTTATGTTGTAGAAATATGCCATGATAATGGTCCAGTATAGATCAGAACCATAGATGAAGAGGCAATTCCTTTACTTGTTAATGGACACCGATTGAAAATTTACAAGAGACCATTATCAAAACAAGAGTTCATTGATGATATCAATAAAACAGTGATGGTAGTGGAGCAAGTTTCAACTACTACCTCATCAAATCACTGAGTGAAAAAAAAAAAAAAAGGATAAGGACTCAGGTGAAAACCTCCATGAGGCGCCTAAGTCCCATTATCGAGTTGAAAATCTCTTGGGGCGACCCAATGGTGTCAAAAAAAAAAGGAGGAGAAAAAATGAGAATAAAACGATCCCTGGATGAAAACCTCTCTTGAGGTGCCCAGGGCAAATAGCTAGGATGAAAACCTCTTAGAGGCAACCTAGTTGTTTTCGAAAAAAAGAAGAAGAGAAAAGAGAAAAATCATGAAAATTTCTATTTTGCAGGTCAGCAAGAAGGACGATTAGAGAGAAAAGGAGGATCACCAAGAGACCTATTTCACTCAAATTTTATTTTTCCACTCATTTTCATTCATCACTCTACCATTTCTTTCATTTTTTCCACTCCTTTACTTCAGTTTACAAGGGGACTGTGTTTTCTACAGGATCCGCTGTAAACCTACAGGATCCCCTGAAAACCTACAGGATGATCCTGTAGTAATCACAGTGACCCATAAATCCTACATGTTGCGACCCTAAAGGAAAACTGACCTGCTATGTCAATGAAATAGAACCCCTACATCATCATTCCATGACCTTACTTATGTCCACCTTCATCACCCCTGCATTCACCCTTAAAAAAAATATCAGTTTAAAAAAAATTCACAGTCTTCGAAAAAGAAGGAAACAGAGAGAAATAGGGAGAATCACCTGAGTATTCCTCATTCTCCACACTCCTAGTCTCCCTCTCCATCAATGTCACCATCCTCAAACTCCGAACAAAATGTATATTTAAGAGTTCTGAGGGAGAAGCAACTACAGGACATCCTGTAGGAAATCTTGAACTAGTCTATCCCACAGAATACAAATCATAAGAACAACAAGCTTCCAGCGTGATGATCCAAGAGCAGTAGGGACTCCAAAGCAACAACAACACCATCATCTTCAACACCATCATCTTCAACACTAGGTACCTGCACCACACAAAAAAATCATCAGAGAACAACAAAAAAGGGAAGAATAATAGCATGCATGCGATACACACATCAAGCACCTCTGGTCTTCAACCACTACAACAAGGTATTAAGCACCACAAGTAAGTATCCCTCTAACTCTCTCATATGCATAATGTAGTAAAAGTGTAAAGGTTACGAGTAATTTGGTTTATAAGTGAAAGGTGGCAAGTTAACCTGGCCACCTTCAATTAGTCAACAAAGACAAAAAAATTTGTCCTCACACGTGGCAACAGTCAACTCAAAAACAGAAAGGAGAAGGAAAAAAGTAGTTAAGGCTATGGAAGCATGAAGTGGGAGTTGATTACGAGGAAGTGGGGAATGATGAGGTGGTAGTGGGGACCAACATCCAAAAATGGAAACCGTACCTTGGCTGCCAGCACACCACCTCACCCCAAATGACCATAAGAGGAAATAATCATCGTCCCCATGCATTCACTTCCTCGAGACTCTCTCTCACAAGTCACTCTCATACCTAGGAAACCTACAACAAGGAATACACCATCATTTTTTTGCACAGGAATTCCTACAAGATTATAGAGGAAATCCTACAGGATTGCACACAAGATTCCTACAGGATACACAGAGACAATCTACAAGATAGGCCAAGAGGAGTTTCAGAGGGGAAAACATGGGGATTGACCACAAAAAACACTATGAAGAGGTAGGCTCTGTAATTACATCCCTCTTTCCAAGTAAATTGAACAAAAATATCCTCTAGTTTGAGTGAATTTGGCAATTGTGCAAAAGAATTGTCCACACAGTCATCTCGGCCTCTTACTTCTGCATTTGAAAATTGTATCAACCATCTCATCTCCTCAAACCTCACCAACCAAGATGTCAGGAGGATTAAATAAAGGTAGCCCACTAACACTGTGAGAATCCAAAAGCACCCACAGGTACTAGAAATATTCACAAGGCATAATTGGATGGGGTTTTTCAAAAAATTAAGGGGGTATGATGATGAGGTGGCCCAAGTTTTTTCTCTCTCCCTCATTCCACTTACCAGAGTCCATGCCATTATTGTGGTAAGAGGACTCTCCATAGAACTCAACCCTGAACTCATCAGCAAAGCTACCACACTTCCCCTAGGAGTACCATGGAGGAAGGAAGACAAAGGACATAGCCAGGTGAGGAACCCGTTAAGGGCACAAATTGAGTAAGGAGAGAAAGTCTCCCATATCCTTGGAATGAGGTGATCTACCAAATACATTTCATGTGAGGGTAGGTATAGTGTGGTCTATAGCTATCATTTTAGGATTCTTGAAAAATTGAGATTTGGAGTAGAAACACCCCCTCACCATAGGCTCTGCATACCATACTTCCTGCTGCAATCACTGATAGACTCAAGCATCAAGGTGTAAGATGGAAATTCCCAACAATTAGCTCACCATGGGTTAATTATAATCCTTATAGAATATTCCCTCCAAAATCTCAGAATTCCTATATAATGGTCGGTTTTCAGAGACATGCAAGTAGAGGAAGACATCAAAGCTCTCACGTATGATGTTAGTCCTACTGTCAGTGAAGAGGGAGAGGAAGAGACTGAAGCAGAGAAAGAAGAAGAACAAAAGGAGATGAATATGATATGGATGAAGAAGAATATGAAACAAAAGGAAATGAGGAAGATGAAGAAGACAAGGAGAAAGAGAAAGAGGATGATGAAGAAACAGAGGAGGATGTTAAGGAGGAAACTGATAAAGAAGATGAGGATCTACAAGAGGAATAATAAAGGAAAGAAATAGGTGAAGAAAGAAATGGGAAAGAGGGGGAATAAGACAAGGAGGAGTCACCTAGGGTGTCTCCAAAACCAACTGAGAGAGAGGCAACAACTTCCCTCATTGCTCTTAGCACCCCCATCAAGCAAAAAGGAAAAAGGCAGAAGCAGAACCCTTATATTTCAGGACAAGGAAAAGCACAAGAATAAGGCAGGGGAAACCCCAAACACCAACCAAAATTCCCATTGTGATTGAAGTCTCACCTAAACAAAAGGAGAAAATGAGTTCCCCTACATTTCCTATCACCTATGAGAAGGCCTATGACTAGATCCACCTCCTCCAAGGGAAGAGAAATCCTACAAGATACACAACAGAATCTACAGGAAGTAGAAGTAGTTCTACAAGATACTCTGTTGAACCTACATGAGACACAAAAATTGGAAAAGGAGGTAAGCCAACAACAAGAAACTAAAGAAGAGGACTCAGAGTCAAAAGAACCTAGCCCCCAACCTAACCTTGACTCCTACTACATGTTTATTGAAGGAGGCAGGGTCATACCTCAAAAATTTTCTATTCCATTGTTCTTCGAGCTTGAGAAGGAGTGAGCCAGAACTCACTGATGGATGCAGATCACCAAATCCAAGGGGGTGGAAGACATTGGGTACATGGAGGAGAAGCTCAAGGAAATGGGTGGAGAGCTAAGTAGCTTGAGAGATAGAGAGGCCATAATGAAAAATCAACTAGAAACATAAAATGTATGGTTGAGAGGACAACTGCAAGAAAGAGAGAATAAATTGGCATGTATGGTCAGTGTCTCTTTGGAAGCAATCCAATGTAGGATGCTAGCTAAATCCTATGCCCTATACCTCAAGGAACAATCGCTGCAGTTCCAGATCAAGACCCTAGCACAGAGAGGCACCATGCCATTTCAAGGTACAGGCAATTCATTGATCTTTGTGATCATAGAACACTAGAAGATAGGGCCAAGATGTATGAGTTTTATTTGCACAACATGGCCTTAACATACATGAATGTATGGGACCCTAATGCCAAGCTAGGATATTTACAGTTGATGGATTTGGCATCATGGATGAACCATGAGGAATAAAGGGTTACAGAGACGAAGAAGGTATTTGTAAGAGAGAAAACTGAACCTCTTATGATTAGAGTTGAACTGTCAAACCCCATGGCCATCATCAGTACCCATAATTTCATTGCAAATGATCCTCAGCTTGCACCTAGATATCTTGCTGCCCAAAAGCAAGCAATTGCACATTTTGAGGAATGTTTAGGTTGTTAGGGGATGATAGCATACATGCTTGTCTGAGGAGATGGAACACATTGCCATACAACTTAAAGATAATAGAGTACAACTCTCCTCAAATGATCCAGGAGGATCTCGTCAGATTAATTGCATAGGTTCATCGTTAGTGTTCATTGTTGCCATCAGCAATTCAGTCCAGTGTTGTTCAGTTTTGACAGTATTGTTTATGGATCAACTTGTTCAGGTGATGTCTATGATTTTTCATGGTGTTCAGTTGATATGGTGTTGTACCTGGTTGTCGACAAGTGTCCATCATCAGTTCCGCCAGGGTTGATCATCGACATGGGTGTGTCTTCCATTGTAGGGGTTTGATATGGGTTCGTCATCATATGATTTTTGTTGCAAATGTCACTTTGTGAGAATCTGATGTAATTGGTTGATGTTTTTGTTGCAAATGTCACTTTGTGACAATTTCATGTAATTGGTTGATGTGGTCTTCATGGTTGTCACGACCTTCTTCAGGTTCTTCTGACATGGTGATGGTTCTAGTTTTACAACATTATAATACACATATGTTGGATCCTAAAACCTAAACCCTAAAACCTATGTCTAAAGACCTAAAACCTAACACATTAACCTAACACCTAATACATCAAACCTAAGTCTATACCATACATAAGTCCTACACCTATCAAAAACCATGTATCAAATACATATTACCTAAGTCCTATACCTATGTTACATTACAAATCTATGTATTAATACAATTCCAAAAGAAAATACATAAAACACATTAAAATCTATTTATTAAACCAATACATAACACTTTGTATTAATTCTCAACCACATTAAAAACATTATAAAACAATCCAATGCATATATCAATCTTAATCCAATTGTTGCCCTTGGGGGAAAGGGTTAGTTAGGAAAACTTGGGTGCTAGAGGACCCTTGCTGCACTGACAAGCAATGAGAATATTGAATCTTGGGGAAGAGCTGAGTCAAATGATCTCCATTACATAACTTGCATGGAAATTTAACCTTCTTTTTGGACTCTTTTCTACCCTCATTGACACCATTGTCGGGTTTGTTAACATTACCCTTCCCTTCCTGGTTCTTCTTCTTACCTCGTCCCTTCTTCTTCCCATCGAATTGTTGATTTCCTTTGAGATTAGAAGCTTGGACGACGTTAATGGAGGTAGGTTGGGAAGGTGAAGGTATAGACAGTGCTACCTAGTTAGAAGAAGCAGTTTGTAGAGACAACTGTTGCAATTGGTTCAAAAGGTTCACCATATTTGTGTCAATTGATCCAACTATACCATGGGCGTGAGGGCTTGGATTCAGTTTGGATAAATCAAACTTGGATATAGGAGCCTCAGGTAAGATTTTTTGAAGAGTCCCAAACTGAATATATCAATTCTAATTGCCAGGCTCGAAAAATAGCATGCTCTTTCGAATAAACACCAGAAAGAGAAAAATCCTTAGAGATCTTCGGTAGTAATGATTTGAGAAACCATTCAAGATGAAAATCGGGTGGAATTTCGGCTTTGATAAGCCTCTTTCTCTATATCCATTCCTGGATATGATCTGAAATGTGCGTTTCCATGTCTTGATGAAAATTGACCAGAAGCTCAATTCCGGCTTCATAGCGGACAAGCAACTGAAAATGGTTCAAGAAAATATTAGCCAAATCAGCAAAAGAAATAAAGGTGCCCCTTGGCAACTCTATATACCATTTGGCCGCATTCCCTGCTAAGGTGCGCTAAAATAACCTTAACCTTAATTGAATCATCTATCAAGGAGTTGGATGAGCATCATCAATGGAATGTGGTCACATGGTCTCCCGGGTCTTCACCATTCTTCCCTTCGAATTTTGGAATATCCGATGGAAGTTTAGTTGGGACTGGAGGCCAAGCCAGATTGTACGTAATTGGATCATTTGTCAATTTTGTCAAATCTAGCAAATTAATCGTGGCCAGAAAAGGAAGTCGTGAAGAACATTGGGAATTCCATCTGGATTGGGCAGGGTTCTCGTAGGTCTGAAAAGAATGACCTGAATTTTGAAAGGCACCAAGTTGCCTGAAGTAACTCGTAGAACCTACTGAACCAAAGGGTGATCCTTGTGGTCCAATAAAACTCAGAGTTTTACCAACCCCTCCCGAAAATCCTCTATAACTGGTGAAGTTACCCCCTAACGAAGTATTCAAAGGAGCTGACAGCCCTGGATAAGGATTCCAAGTGTTAGAAAAGGGTGAAAAACTTTGAAATGAATTAACCGAGGAATATGGCACATTCCCTTGTTGGCCAAAAAATTGATTCCTAGCTCCTATCCCACTAACCGCAAGGTTTGTCCAACTCTGAAAGGGGTTACTACCTTGACTTGTAATAGGAAAAGGCATAGACCCTAATGTCGGATTGGAATGTGGTATATGACCACTTCCAAATGGGAAACCCTAAAAATAAGACAATCCACTCATCATGGATGTAGAGGTGGTTGATGGTATATTCAAAGGAACTAAAGGAATTCCTTGAGAGGGCATTCCAAAAGGGAAAAATCCAAAACTGGATGCATTAGCTTGAGAACTTCCACTCATCGACGTAATGGAAGTAGACCCAACTAAGGATGTGCTGGGAGTGTTAGAAGGGATGGAAATAGTTCCTCCCCCTTGCACATATATAGGAGTCTACATGCTCGCAACACTCACTGTGGACGCCATGCTTCCAGCAATGGTCATCGAAGGGATAAATGTATGTGGACCTAGGCTCGAAGGCCTATGAGTTGGAGTTCTAACATATAACAAAACATCTGGATGATTAGGAGGAAGAGGAGTATTCGGAGCCGCAACTGACTCAAAAATATCTTCTACTTCAATACTATCTTCTGACTGGAAGAGTACTCAAGAAATAACTCGTGTGTTCCTCTCTAACTCTGTGCTAGGACTAGGTCTATCTTGTGAACTAATGCCCCCAAGCAGAGGATCAATCTCTGATGCACCTGCTGCCACTTGGAAACCAATGGCAGAATCGTTCCTACACCTTCTAGGACAAGGCTCTGGACTCGTAGGTGAAAGCCCACGAAGTCTCCGAGACCGTTGACATGGTTGGTCAACCACTTTGAATTATTTTACAAGATCTACTTAAAGACTCAAGAAAACTGAAATCTAGGCCAACTAGGAGCACATAACACTCACTAAAATATCCCTAAAGATATCAACAATAAAACAACTTCCAAGTATTTCCGCGCCGGGTGATTAGGACCGGACACCAAAATACAAGAAAGTTAACAATAAGGGCCTTCCAAAAAATAGAATGGGGTAATTACGCCCCAGGCCTACTAGCAAAGGTATCAGAGGTAGTTACGTTGACCTCCAGACAACAGCCTTTTTCGGTGCAAGCCCCAAAGCTTTGCAAGGGTGCCCTCCAGAAGTACTGCTCAACGTGATACAACGTCAAACTCAGGTGCCACGGGATTCCTCTCCGCAGCCACCTGTGTGGATTCCTAGGATAAGCAACTATGGACACCAACTCATATCAGAAGCAGGGCAGAATAGTTGTGAGGTAGGATCCGACAAGTAAGAGAGGGGGTATTTCTCTCCCTTATCTTCACGAACCCTCGTGATTTACTCCCAGTCACGGAGCTTTCCCGTTCTCCCTAACGCTATTGGATTTCACTCTTTAATCAGACTTCTATGTTTTACACTTTAGAGCGGCCTTGGAGAGTTTACTCTCCTCTCGCCTAATCCAAGGCCCTAAATAAACCGAAACTTGTTGGTATACGTGACTGTATACGTGACTGTGTTCAAGCACAGAGGCATGTACACGCACTTCTGATAAAGGAAACTCGCATATATGTGAGTTCACTTCACAGAAACGAGCATGTGTATGCTACTATAAACAGACTAAAGCGCGTATACAAAGCTTTGCAAGAAAAATAAAAAATAAAGCCATATCAAAAATATCAGACTTAAGGTTTGAGATTCTACTGGATCAAAACAATACTGTCACAACAAGCAAACCAACAACTGAGCCCTGATTGACACTGAACAACCCAAATTAGGAATAAAAAGATTGTTATCCCCAGTGGAGTCGCCAATTCTGTTACGGGAATAAGTACCTTAGGGCTTTGGGTTGGAACCCCAACAAAGCAAGAGCAAACTATAGTAAGAAACACGTCACTGTGTTCAAGAACAGAGGCATGTGCACGCACTTCTGATAAAGGAAACTCGCATATATGCGAGTTCACTTCACAGAAACGAGCATGTGTATGCTACTATAAACAGACTAAAGCGCGTATACAAAGCTTTGCAAGAAAAATAAAAAATAAAGCCATATCAAAAAGATCAGACTTAAGGTTTGAGATTCTACTGGATCAAAACAATACTGTCACAACAAGCAAACCAAGAACTGAGCCCTGATTGACATTGAACAACCCAAATTAGGAATAAAAATATTGTTATCCCCAGTGGAGTCGCCAATTCTGTTACAGGAATAAGTACCTTAGGGCTTTGGGTTGGAACCCCAATAAAGCAAGAGCAAACTATAGTAAGAAACACTCATACAACTCAGGCAACATGCTTATATAAACAAACTATGTGATATCAACCATACCTGAATGCCCTTCGTTTGGGTAGTTTCAGCAGGGTTCAGACCCCCTACAACTCTTGATGATCTTCGAATATGCAAATCAACCAATTCGAACATACATAGCAGCATATAGATAAAGCATTTGAATGAAACTAACTTTATATCATATAAGAAAATGATTAGTTATACATCAAAATAACATTCATACATTAATTACAATAGTATCTAATGCATAAACAAAGTTGATCTCAGGAACAAGACAATGTTTCTTTTTATTGTAGAAAGCTATAACTAACATGGAGAGAATTCACCTGAGTCTTCTTCTTCCGGCTCCAAGCAGAACTGTCCTCCAGATCTGTCCAGTTCTAGTCTTCAACCTCCTTCCATAACCAATTCCATGATATCTCAAGCAAGTGGGAGAATATCAACACTCAAGGAAACAAGGGTTTCCTGAAACTTGGGGAAGTGCTTGAAGCACAAGGATACTTCAGACTCAGTCAGGGATAATCTCAGTATAATAATTCTATCTCTTCTCCTCCTTAAGGCCTTCCCATAGAAGTCTATTTATACTTCTCCCAATTAGTTTTTTAGTTGGGAAATAGTTGGGAAACAGTTGGGCCATGGCCACTAGGAGGTAATCAATAGGTAAAACTCGTGAATTCCACCCTTAATTAAGGAAATTTAATTTTTTTAAGTGTTTTAACACATATACGTGGGTTGGGTATTGACTAACTCGCATGTACATGATTTTATCTCAGGGAAAAGTAGCATACAGGGAATAAAACACTATTTTTAAAATATTTGCACCAATTTTGGAAGGAGGGGTTGCCCTAGGCCATAAACCAAGCATCAAAAACACCAAGGATGGTAAATGGAGCTATAACAATGGGTGGTTGACATGTGAGCGGAGTCAGATGTTAGCTGTTGGGGTTAACAATTCACTGTCACAGAATGGGAAACCATAACCGTAACCACGTGGGGAATGTTCCAAAACATGTGAACAGTTCATAACCGGAACTTCCAAAGTTAATCGCAACCCCAGTCCAAAACTGCCAGGAGAAGTTTCGTTCCCATGGCAGGTGGCTAACTATTAGGCGGAACAACGGGGCCTAACTTGCAGGTGGCGGATTATGGTTTGACCGCACCATTCACATGATCCATCCAACCTCCACGCAATCAACCTGACCGTTAGTAGCTTGTGGTTGTTATAAAGTTCAATGTGGGTTTTTTGTTGCAATTTTTGGTGCAAACTAATTCAACCACCAAGAAACCTTATCCCTAGGTCGCAGATCATAACAAGACTGAGAACTCTTAAACCCATGAATAAGCCCATCCATTCCTAAAACTAGGAAGAATGAGTTTGAATGTATTTGTAGGGCTATAAGAGGCTGTTTTGCACATTGAAGTGGACATTGGTAGTTTTGGGTTTTTGTATGCAGATTCTGGAGGCTAGAGGTTATTTTTGTTTACAATGTAACAGGAGCATCCAGAGTCGGAATTGGGAACCATGACAGGTGTTGGAAAGCTGGTTCAGAGAGCTATCCTTTGACAATGACAAAAAGTGCCTGCATGCACATTCAGTTTTGTCAAATATTTGTGTAATCGACCTCTTTTGTTTCAATCCTAATTAAGTAGTCGCCCATCTTGAAAGTGGACCCGGAGACGTATTCCATTAGGGACGAACTCCGTAATCAATATTTTTGTCTGGTATCACTGTTTATTTGTTGTTTTCATTATGGTTTTGCATCTTATTTATGGTTTATCAACTATCGTAAAGTCTTCTTCTCGATCACTTCTCACAGTTTTCTGCGCTTTCAGTGACATTCAATTCATTAATGGCAAAATCAATTCTACATCAGTTTTAACTTATAATCATTTCAAATCATATGATTTGGTATCAATGCAAGTTGCATTTGTAGAATTTTCAATTGAATGTTAACCAAGTCAAAGTCACAGTGGAGAAGGAATCTTTGAGAAGATTGATCCAGAGAATGAAAAGCGATGGGTCATTCATAATTCAACCATGACAAGAACTGATGCAAGTGAATATTGAAACTAAGATGAGTGATGAACGGTTTCAACAAGCATTCTTGACTATGCAACAAATGTTGGGATAACTGTATGAAGATAAGAAGGCGAGAGATGCAACCTCTTGTTCAAAGACATCGAAGAAGGACAAAGGTAAAGGCAGGGTTGATAAACCACCTTCACCTCCATCATCTCTATCATCCTCTTCTTCTTCTTCTTCTTCTTCTTCCAGTGCAGAATCTAAAACATAAAAGAAACCTAAGAAAACATCTATTTTGAAACTTGATGCAAAATTTGAACTACCTATTTATGATGGTGAAATGAATCCTGAAAAGTTAGATAACTGGATTAAGTAGTTAGAAGTGTATTGTTGTATTCAGAAAATTTCTGACGATAAAACAAAAATTTAGTTAGCTACACCTAGAATGGGGGGAAAAACTTTAATTTGGTGGGGAAGTTAAACTCAAATAGATGTAAAGTGAAAAGGAAAATTCATCTCTTCATCATCTAAGTTTTTAAAAGCTCTTAGGAAACAATTCTATCCTTTAGGATACATGCAGCAAGCTATTGTTGATTAGCAACATTTGAGGCAAGGTAAAGGGAAAAGTTTTTAGGAGTTTACTCAGGAGTTCAGAAAGAAAGCATTGGCGCTTGGTATTTCATTGGATACACGTGAAACTTTATTAAAATACATCGGTAGTTTACATTCATATTTGTAGCATACATTATTGATGTTTAATCCTGATGATTTTGATGAAGTGTGTGTTCATGCCATACATATTGAATCAGGTGGCAGACCATTAAATTTTCCATTACAATCATCCAAAGAATTGGAAAGCAAAGATTCCAATGACAGTAAAGGGAAGAATAATTTGAAGAGAAAGAAATTAGCGATATCTCAGAAGGAAAGACCTACTTGTTCTCATTGCTAGAGAATCTTTCATGATGAATATAAGTGTTGGAAACTTCATCCAGAACTTAAGCCCAAAAAGTTCCTTAAGGAGAAGGATGAAAAGAAGGCAATTGCAGCAGTCCAGCAAGATCTAGGTTCAGATTCAGGTGATGGAAGGAGGATAACTACTATGGTTACGAAAGCTAAAACTTTTGACACTGGTTCAAGTTCGAAAACTATTGCATCTTCATCAAACATAAATCCTTCAAATGAGGATAAAAGAATTGAATTATTTAACACAAGGATAAATTCTAAGCATACAAGGATAGATACAATGTTTGACAGTGGATCACAAGCAAATTTAATGTCTGAATATTTAGTTAAGAGTTTGGGTTTGGAAACACAAAATCATCCATGACCTTACCCTTTAGGATGGCTAAATAAATCAACTCAGATAAAAGTCACCAAATAGTGTCAATTAAGATTTACCATTACAAGTAATTACGTTGATGAAGTGGAATTAGATGTGGTTCTAGTAGACATATGTGGAGTTGTCTTAGGAAGTCCCTATCTTTATGATCGTGATGCAGTATTTTACAGGAGAGAGCATAAATATCACCTTAAGAAAGATAGGGTTGAAGTTATTGTCAGGGCATATCAAAACAAAAATCACTTGAATATTGTTGCTAATCAGATGAAGCAATTAATAAGTTCAAATACAAGATTTATAATCATGCGTGTAAAGGAACAACATAAGAATTGACATGATGTTTGTTCAAGTTATGAGACCCAACTTAAAGATAGTTTGATAAAATAGGTAGAAACTTTTCCAGTTCTATCTAAAGAAACCAAACATCTTATTCATAAGCTAGGAATACAACATGAATTACAATTGATGCCTAAAGCTCCTCTTCCTAATGTCATAGGGATGCAAGTCAATATTGGGAAACGTCAGAGTTACATTTCTCTTGTATTGTGTCACCATTTCATGTTTTGAACAATCGGGAAGCCTCTTTTCAAGTGGTGAGGAAACATATTTGTTTTCATATCAAAGCCTTTCCTAAAGCAGTGTCAAAGTATCTAATGGAAACTAATGCATCAGGGGAAAGTGCTAATCAATGGAAACATCATTTAATGAATAAGGAAAAAGTGATTCAAACAAATCAACATCTAATTCAATACTTTCAGAATCAAACTAAGTTTCATCAGTTTCCATATAACAATTTCATGGGTTCACTGCAACGAGTTCACTTAGTAATCAAGAATCAAGAAAGTATATCAAGTCAAGTCGTTGGTTTGATGTCAAAAGTATCTTTCATTGTCTCTGTCATTCCGCAAAATAGATTGTTAATACGTGTCAATGGTATTGAACAATATCCTCTAGGGACTATTTTCAAACATGATTATGAATCACCAACTCATGGTATTTCATGGAAAGAAATCAATTGCCATGTTCATAACAGGTTGTTTGACCATCGTTGCAAGTTGTACATATTGCAGATGGAGGGAAAAGGTCACCGATTCAAAATGTGCCATAGTGAGCATCATCAGGGTCATCACTTATAGGTGGTTGATCGAATGTATTGGTACATCATCAGGGCAAGGTGGAAAGTGACGAAGCTCTACCCTCATCGACTATTTGTTTATTCAAACTTCTGTGGTCCAAAAAATTTCAAGTGGAGAGGATTGATCCAGGAGGATTTCGTCAGATCAGTTGCATAGGTTCATCGTCAGTGTTCAATGTCATCATCAACAATTCAATCCGGTGTCATTCAGTTTCGACAATATTGTTTATGGATTAGCTTGTTGAGGTGATGTCTATGGTTTTTCATGGTCTTTAGTTGATATGGTGTTGTATCTGGTTGTCGACAAGTGTTCATCATCAGTTCTGCTAGGGTTGATCATCGACATGGGTGTGTCGTCCGTTGCAGGGGTTTGATATGGGTTCATCATCATATGATGTTTGTCTCAAATGTTACTTTGTGACAATTTGATGTAAGTGGTTGATCTGGTCTTCATGGTCGTCATGACCTTCTTCAAGTTCTTGTGACATGGTGATGGTTCTGGTCTTACAACATTATAATACACCTATGTTGGATCCTAAAACCTAAACCCTAGAACCTATGTCTAAAGACCTAAGACCTAACACATTAACCTAACACCTAATACATCAAACCTAAGTCTATACCATACATAAGTCCTACGCCTATCAAAAACCATGTATCAAATACATATTACCTAAGTCCCATACCTATGTTACATTACAAATCTATGTATTACTACAATTCCAAAAAAAAATGCATAAAATACATTAAAATCTATGTATTAAACCAATACATAACACTTTGTATTAACTCTTGGCCACATTAAAAACATTATAAAATAATCCAATCCATATATCAATCTTAACCGCAGCGGGAGAAGACCGCTCGGGTGGTTGACATGTGAGCGGAGTCAGATATTAGCTGTCGGGGCTAACAATTCACTATCACAGAATGGGAAATTGTAACTGTAACCGCGCGGGGAATGGTTCAAAACATGTGAACAATTCATAACCGGAATTGCCGAAGTTAACCACAACCCTAGCCCAAAACTGTCGGGAGAAGTTTTGTTCACATGGAAGGTGGCTAACTATTAGCCGGAATAGCAGGGCCTAACCTGCAGGTGGCGTCTTATGGTTTGACTACATCGTTCACATGATCCATCCAACCTCCGCTCGCTCAACCTGACCACCAGCATATTGTGGTTGTTATAAAGTTTAATTTGTTTTTTTTGTTACAGTTTTTGGTGCAAACTAATTCAACCACCAAGCAACCTTATCCCTAGGTGGCAGATCATAACAAGACCGAGACCTCTTAAACCCAAAAATCAACCCATTCATTCCTAAAACTGGGAAGAATGACTTTGAATGTATTTGCACGGCTATGAGAGGTTGTTTTGAACATTTAAGTGGACATTGGTAGTTTTGGGTTTTTGTATGCAGATTCTGGAGGTTAGAGGTTGTTTTTGTTTTTAGTGTAACAAGAGAATCCGTATTCGGAATTGGGAACTGTGACAGGTGTTGGAAAGCTGGTTCAGAGATCTATCCTTTGATAGTGACCAGAAGTGCATGCATGCACATTCAATTTGGTCAAATCTCTGTGTAATAGACCTCTTCTATTTCAATCCTAATAAAGCAGTTGCCCATCTTGAAAGCGGACTCGGAGATGTAGTCCATTAGGGACAAACTCCATAATCAATCTTGTTTTCTGGTATCGCTGTGTATTTGTTGTTTTCATTATTGTTCTACATCTTATTTATGGTCTATCAATTGTCGTAAAGTCTTCTTCTTGAGTAGTTGTCACAGTTTTCTGCACTTTCAGTAACATTCAATTCATTAATGGCATAATCAATTCTACATCAGTTTTAACATATGATCATTTCAGATCATAAAATACTGAAAGAAGCACTAAACAAGACACCCATGTACAAGAAATCTTTTCAAAGGCTAAAATTCAATTGGATTGGCATGAAACTCAGTCCACCACTACTCTTAGGAATGCTAGAAGGAAGGAAGGAAGGAAGAAGAAGAAAAGAGGCAGTGGGAGGAGGTAGAAAGGAAAGCAGGCTTCTATGAACAAGAAGAGGAAACCACAGTAGAGGCATGGGATGCCAGAGAGGCCACTAGAGCTATGAAAGATATGGATATTGATTGAGTTGCTCATAGGATGAGCAACACTTTCAGTAGGGGGTGATGATGAGCCTCATCATTGGGTAATTATATGGGCCTTAATTCACCTCCTAGCTTAGTCAAACCAACTTTTTGCACAACTTATTACATGTTTTTTATTATATTTTGTTTATGAGATGACTTAGAGTTAGATATTATGCCTAGTGGACTAATATGCATTGAATGCGAGATTGAAGGAAAAAATCAAGGAATTTTGGCAAATACTAAGGTTAAAACTCGAATGGGACAAGGGAGAGGGATTGTAGGAGGTAAATCCTCCTCATTTACTTCTCCCCCATTCGAATATTCCTCCATCCATCACACTAGCTCGGAGTGCAAGTAGCCAAGCCATGTAGATTAGAAGGCAGCCAAGCAAGTGAGAGACAAAGAGCTAGTTTATCTCGAGTTTGGGATCCGAGCCTCCTTAATTTTAAGGAACTCGTTGGGGACTTCAGTTGTATAAGTAGAGAGGCCTAGAGAGTCATTAGGATTCGAATTTTTGTTGAAAAACTCTAAGCTAGTTTCAAGCTCCAGACTTGTGAAAGTTTTATTGATGTAATTTTCTATTTTGGTAATAAGAATGAGTTTTGTTTTGAGCTAGCACTGAGTTAACTCGGGCTGAAGATCTTGGGTTAGGGCCCAACCCTAATAGCCAAGGCTTCTCTTTCTTGCATCTGTATGTTTAGATTAGTCTCATAGCTTCATTGTTAATTTGTGTTTAGATGTGTTTTCATTGCAAGTAGTGTAGATTGGATTGGTTGTTTATTAGTTTTCTTCCATTTGTGCCTTACTTCAGTAGCAGTTTAAAAGGGATAAAAGGAATACCACAAGGTTGTCAGTGGGTGTCTTGGCCTCATTTCCTCCCTTTGGGATCATGATTTGATGAAGGGAGCTTTATGCAGCCCCAAAAACACAGATTTCTATTTCTTGCATAAAATTTAGAGTTCACTATATTTAAGTTAGCAATTGACCAGTTTTGCGAAGTAGGATTTCATTGCGATCTCTTCTATTTTCACTCTTGCAGTAGATCTCATCCATGCTTTCATTCCTTTTAACAACTTTCCTCATGCATAATGTAGGCAATTAGTTCATTAATTCTGCTTTTTTAGCTTATGGGAATGCTTCTGGTTTACATAGCTTTTTGGGAATTATACATGTTTTATGCAGAGCAGGTGCTTCAGGAGTAGACAAAGACTTCATAGCCAACAACTACCTTCCACTTCATCCACCATAGTCATTCCTCGTTTTCACCATTGCCTTCACTAGTTTTCATCATTTTAGATAGAAATTCTTCCAAGCACATTGAACGAATCCAACCATCCTCTATCTTTGCTGTTGACTTCTGAGTGATCTTATACCTTTTATCACCTCATTCCACCCATCTACCACCTTCCCTAAGCCTTCCATCACCTCCAACACGTTCCATTTTTCTTTCGGCTGTGTCTAGTAGGTTTACAGGGAATCCTGTAGGTTTCTAGTACATCCTGTAGGTTTTCTTGAAACGGCCTGTTTTGAGGCCGAATTGAGGGGAAACGTCTAGCAAATCACCAAAAGCCTCCCAAGGGTCTCCCACACCATCCAACCATCTCCTAACCCATCCATCCTCCAACATCCTTAATTCACCTGCCACATCACCAAAAGAAATTAGTTTGCATACTTGATTTTGCATGAAAAGTCAAAAAGACAAAAACATATTTATTTAAGCCTTTTTCACTTGCACATTAGTGATGTTTGATGCTTCTTAGTTCCATGCTTAGATAGTAGAATTTGGTTCATGTTAATTTAGCATTATTGCAAAGCATAGTTTCTTGGCAGTTACTTAGGAAATGGTGTGATTTAGCATTGAATTTTGGTCTTTTCCATTATTACAGTATAGTAGCTCTCCCTTAGAGTAGATTTCCCTTTCTTCCCTCAAGAAACCAAGCTTTTTCTGACTCCATAGAAGTTTGGCTTGAAAATCCCAGTGGTCTCTCGCCAGCTGAACCATGACAAAAGGTAGAACCATCACTTTTACTTGTGTATACAACACTATCACCTCCAAGTTTGTACGAACCCTGGGTTGACAAAGTAAAGTTGGTAGCCTAGGAGTTGCAACATTCTTGTTGCAATACTGGCGCTCATCAATAAGCTTGAGTTAGTCATGATGGGTTTACCGATGGTGGTTTACAAGCCCATGGTATTTGTCTTGGTATTTGTTATGATGAATCCTATTTATAGGCTTCATGAAATTCATTATGTAATACAAGAGTGCCACTAAGGGTAAGGATGGTTGAAGTCATAGAATTGAGAGGTTATGTCTGAGTATGAGAATGGCTAGGTGAGCTTGGATCCTTATTAACTCCAAACTTGATCCCTCTTGATGCTTGGTAGATCCTTATTAACTCTAAACTCGACCCCTCTTGATGCTTGGTAGATCCTTATTAACTCCAAATTTGATCCCTCTTGATGCTTGGTAGATCCTTATTAACTCCAAACTTGATCCTTCTTGATGCTTGGTATATCCTTATTAAATCCAAATTTGATCCCTCTTGATGCTTGGTAGATCCTTATTAACTCCAAACTTGATCCCTCTTGATGCTTGGTAGATCGAGATTTAATATGGATCTAGACTGGTTTTAATTAAATTAAAAACAAAAAAATGCATAACTACCTTTTGGGATAAATTTCAACCCTTTATCTTAACTACTAAAAATATTTCATTAATATTTCCAAAAGATTAAATCCTTATCATCCATCTATTAATTATTAATAATTAAATTAAAGTTTGAAAAACCCTATTTCAAAATAAATAAACTTATCAATATAATTAAAAAAAAACAATTTAAACAACTTTATAAATTTAGTATGGGTATATTACCTAATAACATCTTTACATGACAATAGTACATTCTTACCATATTACATGATTTAATGGGTGTTGTCTAAAGAGACCACAATTTCCACGACTAAATTCTTCAAGAAATCTGAATGTGAGAGTAATTAAATCATTTTTTGATGGCAGAAATAAATTCTTCATCATCAAGAAATCCTGGCACCCAAAATTTAAAAACTTCA
>APFE030595628.1:162855-178682 GCA_000404065.3 Pinus taeda | reverse complement strand
AATAATTTTTTAGTGGAAAGTTTCTTATTTCAACTTTAAGGTAGATGAGGATCTCTTGATTTTTTTTATTTTTTTTTAATTGACTTAGATTGATTTTCAAGGGAATATGCTTAGCATGAATGTTTATCAACAACTCTAGTGTGTTAGGTTGCTTTGACTTTTAATAAATTTAAAAAATTTGATGTAACACTTGCCATTTTCTTAGGGATTTTCAATCATATCTAATTTTAGAAAAACTACCTTATATCTTGGTTATAAAGGATAAAAACTCTTTAACACTTATGTTTTTTTATCAAGGCTTCAAATTATTTTTTTTAACAAAGTCAATTACTGATTTTTCTATTCCAAAAAAAAAGTGAAGCTTGCTCCCATTACATCAAAGCAGACTGGAGGTAGACAACCAGGAAGGAAAAAGGAGGGAAAATAGTGCCTAAATTCCATTCTCACCTCCATTTCCATTCTCACCTCCATTGATTCTAAGATTTAGTATAGCGTTTTCCTTATATATTCAGACAAACTGATGCAACAAGAATTTACATTTACAGAGCATAATAAACTCTTAGAGACAGGAACATAGAGATATAGAGAGGATTGAATTTAAATCTTGTAATATTTGTTGACTGATGGTTCCTGCAGTGAATGAGGGTGATTCTTGCTGCTTTGGTAGTTGTAGTTTTTTCCAGTCTAATTAATGATCAGTCCTTTCAGATAGTTCACTGTTTCTTCCATGTGCTTACACTTGTGTTTGAGAGATGCTATCTCTTTTCTTTGCTCATCAAACTGTCACTTGAGAAAGGATTTCTATGCCTTGGAATCAAATTTGAAATCCTTGATAGACTCTCTTATCTGATCTATCATGAATTTATTTGCTCTGCATACTACACATTTCTCATTCTGTGAAGCATTGTCTAGTGGATTCCACTCCATACTGAATAAGAATTGAGAGCTAACACTCCAAGGAAGTATAAAAGAGACAAACAACAATGTTAAGAAGGAGCGGTTACAAGCAAAGAGTAAACTTTCAGTGACTGTCAACTGCAAAAGGAAGGAGCAGATACATACATAAATTAGTCTTTCACTCCTCAGAAGGAAAGGAAGAGATGAAGATCTACAGAGGTGATTACTCTGAAGCGGGAAGAACAATAAGAGATGGATGGGAGAATGGAGCGCAGCGAAGACTGAGCAGGGGTTCGAAATGATAGAGAATACTCTGACAAAGGATCTGGATCTGCTTTGATTGCTTCTAGAGAGGCAAATGTGAAGAGATTGGAGGGCAGGTATAACAAACGACAAGGAGATATACTCAACATCAGAGGAGGAATGAAACAATACTCTGCAGGAATTATAGGATTATTTGTTGAGAAAAATCAAAGGGAAGAGATAGTTATATAGCAGTGCGGGAGGCCACTGCGTAATGATGATCTTCAGCAGATCACGAGAAGCATATGCAGCCTTATTTTGCTCGCGATGCAAAGACTGATTATTCTGTTTATCAATGAAGATTTTCGTGAGATTCAAATTTCTTGCTTTTTGATTTGACATGACTTTTACCCACCTTGTTGCACTTGACCAACATTCCATTCACTGTATTTCGTAGTTTGTGGTCTTATGGTATTGATCTTTGTGTAGTCTCATTGTCAATTCGAGATCCTCCTAAAGGACGAAGGACTGCCAGATTTTCTTTCTTATCTGCAATTCCATTGTTTTCTCTCAAGATATGATAAAATATGACATTTCCCCAATACTTAAGATTTTTTTTTATCCTTTTAATTATTTGGCTCAGAGCCTTATTCTTGGGATTGCCACTCTCCACCATTTCTTGAATAATAATGGCTTAATCTCCCATGATTACTGGATTCTACATGCTTCATTGTCTTAGAATCAATGTTCCTAATAGAAGACCATAGGTTTCTACTCAGTTATTAGATATTTCCCCTAATCCCCATTATTATGTGATTGAATTTCTTCCACCTAGATCAAAAAGGAATCCTCTAGCTCCGGATTTGCCTAGGTTTGCCTTGGAAGCCCCATCAAACTGTGGACATGGATTTTTTAAAGTTTTCTGTCCATAATTTAAATTCCTCTTTTTTTTATATGATCTTCCAGTTCTGAGTGTTGTAAGTTAGTTTGTTGATGTTTAATCTTTTGTGCTTTCTTAGCGCAAACTCAATCCAAATTCTTTCCTCTTGTTGAATATGATTGGTTTCTATTGTTTTTTCTCCTTTGGATGTAATAAACTATGCTGTCAAACTCCATGTTCTTGCCAAAACTATAATAATACTTGGAGGTCATTCTTTGAATATACTCTCATTTTTAGCCAACCATATTTGCGAACACATGAATATGGGCAAGCTATTCCAATATCTGTTTATAGTTTCCTTATTTTTAAGAGTATATGGGTAATTTTTTATCCATGTTGAGAGAAATTCATTAAAAGGTAGAGTTAGCTGAGTTCTAACCTCTAGGGGACTAGCTAACAATTGCTAGCATTCTTTTGCAAAAGCACACTCTAGAAAGAGGTGTTGTATAATTTCTTCACTTTCTTGGCATATAGAACAACGAGAAAGTCCTTCATATACTTTGTTCTTGAGGTTGTCAACTGCTAGAATTTTTCCTTTGAGGAGAGTCCATATGAGCATTTTGAATTTTGGCAGGCTTTCAATTTTCCATGCATTCCTCCAATAGTTCCAATCTTGATTTGCTTGCTATAATTCAATAGTAACATAACCCGATTTGACTGTATAATCTCCATCATCTGGATCCCGTCTGAAAGAGTCCTTAATGTCATGACTGAGAGGAGTTTCTCCCTTGAGAAGAATTAGTAAGGACTTCCATTGAGAAACGAGGCGATGGGGAAGGTTGTGTATCCTCCATTCATCCTACTCCCCGTCTATCCAATGAGTGATGTCTTCAAGGGTGCTGATTCCTTTTCCTTTCATCCACCTTCCCAAGTCATGAATATTTTCTTGATAGGCTATAGGAGGGCTTCCCATTATACTATCCTCCCAAATTTTAATGCTTTTTCCATTCCCAGGGGTCTTGGAGGAATTTTCTTTGATGAGAGGGAGGGTTTTTTTAATCAGACTCCAGATCTGAGAGAAAGGCCTTATTGGGAAGCCTTTTTCAAGCAGTATAGTTCTGTTATGGTTCATGTATTTTGCTTCCAATATTTTCTTCCACTAGCTGTTGTCTCCAGTGATGAACCTCCATGTTATTTTTTATCCAAATACCAAGTTCAGGATCCCTGGGAGTCTTATGGCCAATCCTCCTTTCTCCTATGGTTGTGTTACTTGATCCCATTTCACTATACTTAACTTCTTTGTTTCAACTTTGCCTCCTTGCCATAGGAACCCCCTAATAACCAACTCTATTTGTTTATGAATGCTTGCAGGCGTTAATATTGTTGCAAACTGATATATTGGTAGAGCTGTGAGTAGTGACTTGATTAAGATCACCCTTCCTGCTAAGTTAATCCAGTTCATGCCCCAATTCTACACATTTTTTTTCATTTTCTCTATGTATTTGTTCCATATCTTTGCCTTCAGGTTTTCTTTGGAAATTGGGAGACTGAGGTAATGGAAGTGACTCCATTTTTCTTGAAAAGGAATTTCCAGTATTTGAGATATTTTTTGAAGAGATCGAAGAGAGGTATTCCACCCATAAATTTTGCAAGTTTTTTTATTTAGAAGACCTCCCGAGGCTTCCATAAATCTATTGAGCACTTTTTTTATTCTTGTTGCTATGATGCATAAGGCTCTTCCCATCATTAGAGTGTCATCTGCGAAAAGAGAATAGTTGATACCTTTTACTTTAGGGGAGATTGTGAGACCAATAAGAGACCAATCTCGTCTACATTTCTCAAGATTTTGACTCAATGAATAAACAATGATGATATATAGAAAAGGAGTGAGGGGGATACCTTGTCTAAGCCCCTAGAGCTTTGGAAAAAGTCACTCGGTCTTCCATTGACCAAGGGAGTTATCCAAGGACCAACAATATAAGCTTTTATTATGTCTATTACCTTTTTAGAGCATCCAAAATTTTGAAGGACATCGGAGAGGAAAGCAAGGTTGACCCTATCGAAAGCATTTTCTGTATCCAACTTAACAATCATTCATTTTTCCTTCTTTAGGAGACTAGTGTGCAATGTTTCTTGGACTATTAGGATATTATCAAGAATTTTTTGACTTGGAAAAAATCCACCTCGATTTTCTAAGATTAAATCTGGAAGAATTGCTTTTATTCTATTAGCCAATATCTTTGTAATGATTTTATAAGAGGAGTTACAAAAATATATGGGCCTAGACCTAGTAAAAGTAGATGCATTTGGCTCTTTTGGAACCAGAGCAAGAAAAGAGGAGTTTGTGAATCCTCCTACCTTGTGTTTTCCAAAAACATTTCTAATCATTCTAATCACATATTTTTTAATGATATTCCAATTATTTCTATAGAAAGAGATAGGAAATACATTCGAGTCTGGGGCCTTATCTGGATGTAAGCCCCATACAACTAAGAGAATTTCCTTTTCTTCTACTTCTTTGGCAAGATCATTGTTTTCTCCATCACTGATTTTTTTTGGAATGTGCTGTAAAAATTCTTTATAGTCATGATTTGTTTATGTGGAAGTTAGTAGATTTTTATAGTAGTTGAAAGCCTCCTTCTTTATTTCCTCTTGACCTCTGACTTCTTTACCTTCATTATCCTTTATATTGTCAATTTGATTTTGAATTCTCCTTAACCTAGTAGCATTGTGAAAAAAATTTGTGTTCTTACCACCTGCTTTAAGCCAGAGACTTCGTGATTTTAGTCTCCACTCGTCTTCTTCCATTTTGTTTTGTCTGTACATTTCCCACTATGTTTGCTTTTCCTACCATAGATTGTCCTTTGCCTCCTCATGCTGTTCTTTTTCCTCTCATATTCTCTCTATTTTTTAAATTATTTCTATCTTTCTTTTTTGGGTTTCTACTGGATTGTTCTTTGCCCATTGTTTCAGCTATTTTCTCAGAGCTTTTATTTTTTATTCCCAAACATAGCTTGGTGAGCCTATTATTTGATTTTCCCACACATATTGTATATTTTTTTTCTCTTCACTGGCATTCCATATAGAGTTGTATCTAAAAGGAGTTGGGCCTAGATTCCCCATCTTTCCTGGAGTTATCACAACCGGTTTATGATCCGAGGCAATATTGTGGATGATCCTTGATTTTATATCGTAGAAGATGATGACTATTTTGTCTTAGATTGAAATTTTGTCCATCCTTTCCTTTATATTTCTTTTTCCAATTCTTTTATTGCTTCAAGTATACTTCCCATTACTTGGAGGCATGTCCATTAGATTACATGTGTCCATAATTGTTTCTACAATTTTGCTTGAGGGATCAACATGATATTTGCCCCCAAAATTCTCCTCTACATTCAGTACAAGGTTGAAATCACCTCCTATTATTATGCTTCTATTTTGAGCCTGCGAAAGATAATTTTTTAAAGTATTCCAACATACTTCCTTGTCTCTATAATGATTAGGGGCATAAACATTAATGATGCAATATATCTCTTTTGTCTTTTTTTTTTTCATGTCTATTTTTATCTAGTGAAACTCTTTCAATTTTTGAACCAATTCCCATTTTCCCATTTTCCATAATGTACATATTCCTCCCGAAGCTCCGACTGCTGGTATTGATGTCCCTTCATAACTTCTTACTTTTTGGGTCATTTTCTCTATTTCCTTTTCACTTATTTTTGTCTCATGGACCATAAGAATATTAGGTTTATCCAATGAAATTAAGTCTTTCACTGCATTAAGTTTTAGCACGCTTCTCGTTCCTTTGCAATTCCAAGAGTCTATATTCATTATCACTTTGGGTTGTCGGTAGAGGGACCTTTTCCTCTTGTAGGATGGGAGATTTTTTCTTTGCTCTTTTCTAAGAAACTGTCCAGAGGTTATTGGGTACCCAATGAAATTTGCTTGGTAGCAACTTCATCTTTGATTTCTTTGTTGGATTTCCTTCCAATTCTTTTTGGGTGTTCAAGAGAGGTGAGAATATCTTTAGACAAAGTTTGAGTGATTATTCGATCAAAGCAAGGAGGGGGAGGGCTATGGGAGAGAATGGGAGAGGAAGGGGAGGGAATAGAAGGGAAGGGGGGAAGAGAGGGGGAGGAAAGAGGGGAGGAGCAAAGATTAGGGTCCTCAAGAGGACCAAAGGGGTTAGAAGCCAAGAGAGCTGAGGAGAGGGGAGGGGGAATAGACAGGGGCCTTAAAGAAGAGTGGGGAGAGGGAAGAGAGTTGGATGGAACTAAAATAGAAGGAGAAGAAGAGGGAGAATGAAGAGGATGGTTAGAAGGTAGAAGGGAGGCTGTAGAAGGTTGGATGGAGGATTTATTAGCTGACTTTTTCTTCTTAACTTGCTCCCATTTTGGGTCTTGATTTTCTGTTTCTTCCATTTCTTGTTTTCTAGAGCATTTATAAGCGAAATGACTGTCTTTGTGACATACCTTGCATTTGAATAGGATTTGTTCATAGTCCAATTGTTGAACATGTACCCAACTTCCTACTTTGATCTTGACTACTTCTGGTAGTCCTTTCCCCAGGTTGACTTCCACACATATTCTTGCGCATACATGCATATTTTCCTTTAGCTCACTTATGTCAATGTATTTTCCAACTGCATTTCCTATTGCTTTAATTGATTCATCTCCCTAGCAATGAGTGGTAGATGGGGAAGCCTCACCCATACTGGCACTGCATTTGATGCATCCAACTCCGGATTGAAATCCAGATTCCACCTGTTAAGATATATCCCCCTCAAGTCCATGAAATACGAACCATTTCTGAAGATAAGATCTCTATCATATTTTGTTTTGAAATGAAATCTGTAGTATCTTCTACCACAAAACCTTATTGAGATTTTCCCTTTGATGGAGGAGGCCCAGTTTTTTTCAACACACTTAAGAATAGAGGCGGGGGATGCTCAAAGGACAGTGAACTGACCAACCAATCCTTGTTCAAGAGAGAAAGAGCAGCATGATGAGGAAGGAAGGAGGGAGAATTATTTCAGGTAATTCCTCTATTTTCTTCACAAACTTAGATATAGAAGGCCTAGGTCGTGAGGGGCCTAAGGAGGAGAGAAAATATGCAAAAGCTTTTGCATTTTCTCCTTATTGAGCAAAAGTTTCAGAGGATGATATTGGGACCAGGACGCCATCTGGAGGAGGCTCCAGAGGAGTCATCAACAACCTAGATGTAGGGCACGCACCGAGAGTAGGAGGCCCCGAATGCCAAAGGAAAGGGTGCACTCATTTTTTTTTTATATTTATTTTTTATTTTTTAAATTCTAGAGCGGGAGCAACGTTTTTTCTTTCTTTCTTTCTATTTAAGACCTCAGATTCTTAAGGGTTAAGTAAAATCAAAGTTAATAATGTTATTTTTGTTGCAATATACTCATATACACATTTTTAAAAACATGTAACAATATTCTTAACCATGTAGATTCATCTCCACTTTATAACAAAAATTCTTAACTTGTAAGTAACTCTTGTTACAATACCATGACTTATCAATGCTACATGCCCAATATGATGTGTTCATATGACATTTTCTTTAATTAATTAAGTTGACATAAATTAATTAAAAGATCATAACTACTTGGAGATAAATCTTAACTTTTGATTTGTGAATAATACTATAAATAGTCCGACATATTCTATGGAGGTCCTAATAATTATTGCTAATTAAATTAAAATTGTGGAAGGGCTATTATGAAATAGACACCTATAGACATAACTATTACTAGCGCAACCATATAAATCAAATGATTGGTAAATGTTGATAGGTATCAATCCATGATAAATATTAGAACACTTACACCACGATACATTTCACATTGCCATTAAAAAAAAAAAAATCATAAAAATCAAAATAAATTATAATTTTATTTAAAATTATTATTAATAATAATTATAAAAAATACTTAATAAATGAGTTAAACAATATTCTTAACCATGGAGATTCATCCCCACTCTAACATGGAAATTCATAACTTGTAAATAGTTATTACAATACCATGGACCAAATGCCATGACTTATAAATACCACATGTCCAATATGTCAGGTTGATATGATTTTTTCTTTAATTAATTAATTTGACATAAATTCATTAAAAGAGCATAACTAACTTGGAGATGAATATTAATTGTGAATACTACTATGAATATTCCAGCATATTCTATGGAGGTTAAATCTCTACCATCCACCTAATAACTACCAATAATTAAATAAAAATTATGCAAGAGCTATTATGAAATAGATACGCCTATGACATAATTATGATTATAATATAAAAAAGAAGACAATTTTATTATTTATATTTATTCATTTATATCTCTGAATGGATAAGAGGGTGAATACATTTTTTTTCATAGTGTGCATGTTTTATTAGATATAAATATTTGGGTATTGTCATACAAATTCATTATATCACAGGGTCCCATTTAGATTATAGTTTGCAAATGATATATTGAGTTCATAATAAATATATTATTGTAATAACTCTTAATCTCTCCCAAATGACTTTCATCTTCAACTCTTTTTCATAATTTGGTAGAGACTAAATCCCACACACAACACCAGGATTGTGTTGAGCTAGATGGAGCTTGGATGCTTCTTGAGATAATTTAATTTCCCCGAAATGACTTTCATCCTCAACCCTTTCTCATGATTTGGTAGAGACTAAATCCCACTCAAACCAAATAATATACTCCTCATAGATTTATAAAATAAACTTCATATACCTTACCTTATTATAAAATCTAAATAATAATATTTCTCTCCAATAATAATAATAATAATAATAATTTTGTAACTTTATTATAAAATCGAAATAATTATATTCCTATATATAATTTAATAATAATTATGAAATATTTTCTTACTTTTAAACACATTTGACCAAGTACGGAAAATTTAATATGATTTCACATTATAAAAACAAAACTTGGAAGGATGAGTTAGCCTCTAACTTTAGTACGGAACCCAAAACCATGTGAGTCATCATTAATGACATTACGTGATCTTGTTTGAAAGTAAGAAGGGACAAACTAATTATTTGGAAGATGTTTGACAAACAAAAGCCTTAACATGTGGAGCATCACGTTCTAGGAAGGGAACTTTGATCCACAACTAGACAATCTTTGACTTCTCTTACCCAAACAATCCTTCTTCACCGACAATGGATGACACCTTTAAACTTGTGACACGTGTCATAAGGACGTCACTGCGTTTTCACTGTGGTCAAACTTTTCACCGTGGTTATAAATATTATGTTTTTCACGGCCAAGTGGATAAATTAGGCACTATACTTCCCATATAATGCACTAGTAACGTTCGTATCTATTGGGTATGCTCCTTAGAACTCTTATGGTTGTTGTTTTACCTTACGGTTTGATGTTGGAGTACAAGCTTAGAGTTAGGCTAGCAAGGTAGGAGACGAAAGGGAAAGAACCTATGGTAAAGTAATTGGTAGGTATAATGGTTAGTAAGGAGGTGAGGTAAGGGTGGGGGTGATGCTAGAAATAACAGTAGGCAAGGAAGATATAAATCAAATGGAACTTTCTTCATTTAAGAATATGAATGAAAATTTAACGTGATGGGTATAAGGAAAAAAAGAAGCTAATGTTATGGATTTGGCATAAAACAATAGAGAAAGAATAATAACACTGTATATTTTAGCAATAGAAACAAGATTAGACTCAGAGGATGTTTAGTTATATGTCTTAGCAATAGAAACAAGATTAGACCTAGAGGATGTCTAATTAAGGTAATTGAGAAACTGAAGTGTGAAGTTACATTAGCAAGTGTTAGGGGTTACATACAATATATAAAAGATCATGCAGTCGTTAAGAAGTTCATGGGAATGTTACCTTTGACAAAGGCTTTAATATGGTGGAAACCCAAAGGGTGAGAGGATCTGAAGCTAGGGTCTATAGGTATTTTATTGCTATTTTCCCAAGTTTTGAAGAGATAATATGGGTCTTCAATGAAGGCCCATGCTTCTTTAATACTGTAGGATTACATTCGGGGTTTTGGATGAGAATTCTAACCCTAAAAAGGAAGAGTTCACAACAACTTTCGAGTGGATTCAATTATAGTCACTCCCTCAAGAATTTTGGGAGGAAGAAACATTGACAAGGATAGTAAATGTGTTGGGATTCTTTGTAAAAACCTTAGAAATCATCAAACAATTCGATATGTTGTCTATGCAAGAATTTGTGTTTATATAAGTGTTTTAAGAGCTCTCCCAGAATCTATCTGCATCAACTTCTAAGTTTTGAAATGGTTAGAAACCCTAGAATATGAACACATCTTTTTATTGTAGTAAATTCCATGAGCATGGGCATCTATATAGGGACTTCCCTTTAAATACCACAAATAACCTCAAAAAGTAGGAGGAAGGGGCTAATAAGGTAGGCTTTGTTAAGATGTCAAGTAAAGGAAAGTATGGGAAAAAACACCCTACATGAGCAACCAAAAATAACCCCTAAGTAATAGTTTTTAGTATCTAGGAGGAGAGCATGATCCCACAATCATAAAATTAGGAGTGGAACCATTAATATCCAAGGGAAATATAGCTCCCATAACCAACCTAGGTGAGACAAAGCATATGAAAAAGGAGGCAAGCTTGGAACTAATAAAGGGAAATTAAGAAGGCAATGCAAATCTAGAAATGGGCAATGAGGAATAGGACAAATCCAATTTAGAGGCGCTGAAGTAGCAACCAACAAAGCATATGGATATACATGAAGTAGACATATTGGTTCTCATAATACTATATTGAGAAAAAAATATAATAAATATATCAAAAACAGAGATTTAACCCTGGTAGAGGAAACTCTCGAAAGGCAAAGCCAAAATTGGTTCATCTTCAAAAAATCAAAGGGCCTCATCAAGTCTGGGAATTAAATGTCACATCTCAACCATATGAAAAAAAATAGTATGGGAAGACCAAAGAGAGATACAAAACTGGGGAACCAAAGAATATACGGGGTGGCACCCAGATACTAGACTTTGGACAAGTGCCATATATGCCAAATAAGTACTTCATCACTCAACCTAAAGTTTAAATATGAAGATAACATCATGGAACATAAGAGGGGTTAGTGGTAAGTTTAAACAAAAGTTGACAAAGAGCAAGATCATGAAAGACAAACCCAATGTTTTTATTATTAAAGGAAGTAAAACTGAGATGGAAGTAATGGAAAAAAATTCCTCAAGGTACTAGGGGGCTATGATTTAGTAGCTATCAATGTAGATGGTTTATTGGGAGGTCTAGCAATGACATGGAATCCAACCATGATAGTGCCAAAAAACATCATAACGACAAGTCAAACCATCTTTGTGAGTTTCAATGAGATTGAATTGATAATAGGAGGTATCTTCACTAATGTTTGTGGACCTAATATTATGATTGCAAAACTAAATTTCATATAGATAATCCAAAATATAGGTGAAGTGATGGGTTAGAATCATTTGATTATTGGAGGGTACTTTTATATGACAATCTAGCTAAGTGAGAAAGGAAAGGCACAAGGAAATTAGACGAGGACAATACTCTATTCAAAAACACCCTTTTAGAGGTAAAATTTGTAGATATGACAACCAATAACAATTATCACACCCAAAATAAGAGAAGAGAGGGTAAGCATAATATAGTAGTGAGGTCACATCATTTCCTCATATTGAAATCCATTATCCACTTGGGAGTTGCACTTGGACTATAAATTTTACTTGGAGTAGGATTGGATGGCCCATAAGCCTAACTTGTGACAGTTGAAGGCCATCCAAATTAAAACCCTTCAAATTTGAAAAAATCTAGCTTGATCACCCTAACATTCAAGCAAATACAAAACAATGGTGGGAGGAGGCAATTCCATTGAAATGATCATCCATGTAGCAACTTCAACAACAACTCAAAAATATGAAAACCAAATTAAATCTTTGGAACAAAATTATCTTTGGAAACCAAAATGGAATGGGTTTAAACTACCATAATTGGACGTAGGAGGGATGAGCTCACAAGAAAAGAGGAAAATTTGATGGAATATATCAAATTATTATTGAAGCAAGAAGAAAGCTTATGGAGGACAAAATGTAGAATTGGATGGCTTAAGGAATGAGAAAGAAACAACAAAAAATTCCACAACCTAATGATTAACCATAGGAACCACATAATTGTTCCTAGATAAAGTGCCAATGGAGAGAAACTTGAAGAACATAGTGACATTGAAAAGGAACTCAAGGCTTGTTACCCCCAACTCTTCTTAGAGCCAACATATGAAAGGTAACATGCAATTTTTTCCATCTTAAACCCGATCCATTGATCTAGGTTGTACAAGGAATGAAATGAAAGGAAGGAAAGAAAATGGAACACACACAGAGATAAATATATCAAAAAGCACAATAATATGGTGGAAACACAAAATCTATTAATAAATTAAATATCGGAATACTGTAGAACACAAACTTGCTAGAATGGTGGTAGCTATCTTTGAAGAGAGAGAGAGAGAGATGGAAACTACACACATTCACAAAAGCTATTAAAAGAGGCTAAAAGAATGACCTTTTAAGAAAAATAAATAATTCTATAGGTTCAAAACCCTAACCCTAGAATATTAAATTCCAAAAGGTTTATAGGCCCTAAGGTGTTTACTACGTACATCATCTTCCTAGGGGTGCAACGTTTGCATACAATATCCGATTGGGGTGCATACTAGCTTGTTGGAAAGAACTATCCAAGGATTACAACCTTTCACTAGGGCCAAGGCATGCCATTATTTCTCTTAGCCCCCAAAATTTCATAAAGACATCATTTAGGGCCTCAAAATGACCCCATAAATTTGGGACCCAAAAAACCATAGAAAATTGCCAAGAAGATAGAGAACCATTGAGTTAGTGGAAGAGGTGGGTGGCCACTGATATCCACCTAGATCACTCCTCTCCCCATTAGGAAGAAATGGTATCCATTGTGTCAAGTTCCCTCATCAGATGGGGAAACTCTTGTTGAAGTTGGCTCCTAATGAGTCACTTACCTTGGTGAAGAAGTTGCCCTGCTTTGACAACTCGGTAGAGTTATATGTGATGTTGGTGGATATCCTTTTTCTTGGCATCCATGATATGATCCAATGTATCCTTTTCAATGTATCCAATATTGATTTTTTTGTGGGACAATTACTCGATTGCCTTTAATGTGTCTAACAAAGGTGGAAAATATGGTTGAAGCAACTTCACATTAAATTCTAGGTGTAAGCCAAGGAAAGGGGGGATACTAAATTCAAAATCATTTTCATCCACATTCTTTCTGACTATGTAAGGCCCATATTAGAGTGGTTTGAGCTTCCTATGGGGGCATGTAATTTGGTCTTTTTATAAATGCAACCACATATTATCACCAACCTGAAACTTGTGTGGAACCTTGTGTTGGTCATGTCGCTACTTGTACTTGGCATTAGATTTATGTAGGATATCATAAACCTATTGTTGAAAGTGTTGGATATGTTCAACAAATTTGGTTTCCTAATGTTTCTCAACTTGAGCATGGGATGATTTGTCAGTGAATATGTAATGGGCATATCTACATCAATTGGGGCCAATGGTTGGAGCCCCAAACACACTTAAAAAGGATTGTGGCTAATAAAGCTATGTAGCACTCTATTATAGATGTGTTTCACATGGAATATTTTCATCCCATGTACATGAATTCTTGGATTTGTACATGCACAAGATATGCAAAGTCATCCCATTGACCACTTCTATTTGTTCATCAATTTGAGGATGAAAGGTGGTTTATTTGGTCAACTTGGTATCCATCAAAGCATAGGCTATACTAGAAGGTACTAATGAACTTGCTGTACCTGTCTAAAATAATGGTTTGAGGTATCGCAAAATGAACCCAAACATGTTCAAAGAAGAGTTTAACACTGGATCTAGTTGTGATACTCTTCTTACATGGTGCCAAAATGGCCATCTTAGAGAATTGGTTGAAAACCAAAAACGCATAATCATTACCATGCTTGGTGGAGGGAAAAACTACCATGTAATCCATGGACACTAACTCTCAGCTCTTGCCTAGGGTAGGTAGAGGAGTGTACAACCCCTACTTCTTGATGGCTAGTTTAACAATGGTACAGATAGTACATAATTTGATATACTGGTGGACATTGTGTTTAAGCTTTAGAAAGTAGGAATATTGTTATTGTCTTTTCCACACTAAAGTTCCTTACCACCCAACTATAATAGGCCTCCCAAATTAGCTTGGAATACTTGCTTAAAGGAACACGATGGTGGCCAAGGTAGCACAAGAGCATATCTTGGAGGTGGAAGTCTAGAACTTGTTTTTCCTACGATCAATGCCTGGTATGTGGCAACAAAGTTAAAGTCATTGTTGTATAATTGTGGCAACCAAAACTATAGTTAGCACCATAATTGGGGGTCAACTGAAGCAATCCATGACATGATTGGTGCTACCCTTCTTGTATTTGTTGTTCAAGTAGAATTGTTGCAGGCATGTAGACCATTTTTGATGGTGGTCATTCTATAATGTTCATTTTGTCTTTAAGAATTGCATAGGCATGTGATCAACGTGGATTATCTTTTTTTTTTTTCCTAAGGAAAATTCACAATTTTATTCATTTTGAACAAAATTACATATTGTAGATACTAAACATAATATGCATAGAAACACAGATCCTGGTGACCAAGATCAATAAAAACTCATCATAGAGTTATCCTATTCTACTCTTTCCTACCTTTCTTTTATTTCCACTTTCCGCAAACCATAAGAGTTGGGCATGGATGATACAATTGTCATTTGATTCTCTTTTACACTTGACTGGATTTCTTTGTTAGAATCCAAACTTTTTGATGCGTGTTTTCATTTGGTACCAATTGCTTCTTTTTCAT
The DNA here is from genome assembly GCA_000404065.3 of Pinus taeda. NCBI lineage: Eukaryota > Viridiplantae > Streptophyta > Pinopsida > Pinales > Pinaceae > Pinus > Pinus taeda. Next base: position 163,732 of record APFE030595628.1, on the reverse strand, counting down.
TCGTAATCATCTCAATCTGCTATTGTTGTTCGAAAGGCATTGCAACTAACGCGAATTTGTTCTCGGCCTCGCCCTTCTATGCAGTGTCCTGGGGTTTTTTAGCATTGATGTTTGAGGTGGGTTCTGCTTCTTCTGTTTATGCTTCCTTAGTTTCTAAAAATTTCCATCCTTTAGGTTTTGTGGTTGTCCCTTTTTTCTTTCTTTTTTAACTTGAGGACAATCACTTTGAAGGTGACTAGTATGAAGACAAATATGGGAGCAAAATGTTGTATTCTCATAGTCAAAGGGTTGAGACCATTGCTGATTATTGTGAAATATCAGAATCTGATGAGGTAACCCTTTACTAAGGTCTACCTCTACACATATTCTGGAAAGGTGAAAATGCCCTTTGAGACTCGATCACCATCTATCTTTAAAAATTTCCCCAAAGAATTCCCAATTCTCGCTAATACTTTGTGATGCCAAAAATGAAATGGTAGATTATGTAACCTTACCCACATATGCATTTTGGAAACCACCAAGGTATTTGCATCAAAACCTAGAAACCATGGTATGTTATGAAACCATCTCACAAAAAGATAGAAAAGATAGATGAACACCTTAGAAATAAGCCTCTTCGAGGGGGAAAGCTCCTTTACATTACACAAATGAACAATTCTTCGATGATACAAATGACAAGTCTTCCTTTCTATATATAGGAGTCTAAGGGGTCATAAGATAATCAGAGCCGACATAAAAATAATAATGTAATGGCATAATAATAACAATAGTGGGCTTCTGTGGGGCACAATAATAACAATATGGGGACTACATGGGTACAACAATATAATAAGGGGGTTGTACTAATAACAATAAGGGGTTACACTAGTAGTATAGG
>APFE030595628.1:149490-162170 GCA_000404065.3 Pinus taeda | reverse complement strand
CTATCTTGATAGTTTGAGGAGTGGTAATTTTGGCCAATGCATTACAAGATATGGTTGGATTCATTTCTTCTTTCTCTATGTGATCTTTCACTTCTTGAACCTTTTTCTTCTTGATATGTCCTTCTATCTTGAGAGTTTGAGTTGTTGTAATTCTTGCCAATGCTTTACAAGATATGGTCGGATTCATTTATTCTTTCTCTAGGGTTGGTTCTTGGTGTATATCCTCTTCTTTTGATGTTTCTTGATCCCTTTCTTCCTCCTCTTCATAATCTATGTAAAATAATTTCTTCTCAGCACACTTATGACCTTTAGTGCATTTTCTATCACAATTGTAACAAAGCCATTTTTCTCTTTTTTCTTCCAATTGTTGTGGTGTAAACCTTGTAGGTTTTCGAAGGCTAGGAGAAAAAACACTTCCATAATTATAGTCATGAGTGGTGGGATTCCTTGTTTCCATAATTTTGCTTTCAATTTTCTTGCCCACTTGAATGCCTTCTCCAATGAATTAGGTTCCCAAAGACAAACCTCATGTTGAATGTTATCCCTTAAAGTACCTATGAAGACATCAATCCTTTGCTTCTCTAGAATATCATTTGCCCTTATATTCAATTTTTGAAAGTCCTTAATGTGCTCTTCCATTGAACACTTTTGTTTGAGATTTATTAATTGGCTAAAGAAGGTGTTTCTCTTTGTATCCTCATAATGTGCCTTCATTTCCTCCGTGAAAATTGACCAAGTAACAAGTGGTTTACGGGAACAAAGCCCTTTATACCAAAAAAATTGATATGGTTTAAATATGAAGATGAAATACGTACCTTTTGTAATAGTTGCACCTCATGTAGATCAAAATATTGCTCCATCTGTAGTATCAAATTTATCGGATCCTTGCCATCAAACTTCCTCACATCGCCTTTTCTTGATTTTAGGAGCTCGATCTTGAAACGACTGTAACTCTGTAATTTTATTCATTTTGAACAAAATTACATATTGTAGATACTAAACATCATATGCATAGAAACACAGATCCTGGTGACCAAGATCAATAAAAACTCATCAGAGAGTTACCATATTCTACTCTTTCCTACCTTTCTTTTATTTCCACTTTCCGCCAACCATTAGAGTTGGGCATGGATGATACAATAGTCATTTGATTCTCTTTTACCCTTGATCAGATTTCTTTGTTAAAATCCGAACTTTCTGATGCGTGTGTTCGTTTGGTGCCAATTGCTTCTTTTTCAGTGGTAATCATCTCAATCTGTTGTTGTTGTTCGAAAGGCATTGGAACTAACGCAAATTTGTTCTCGACCTCACCCTTCTACGCAGTTTCCTGGGGTTTATGAACATTGATGTTTAAGGTGGGTTCTGCTTCTTCTGTTTATGCTTCCCGAGTTTCTAAAAACTGCCATCCTTCAGATTTTTTTGGTTGTCCCTTTTTTCTTTCTTTTTTAACTTGAGGACAATCACTTTGAAGGTGACCAGTATGAAGACAAATATGGGAGCGAAAGGATGTATTCTCATAGGCAAAGCGTTGAGACCACTGCTGATTATTGTGAAAAATCAAAATGCAATCAGGTAATCCTTTACTAAGGTCTACCTCTACATATATTATGGAAAAGGTGAAAATGCCCTTTGAGACTCGATCACCATCTATCTTTAAAAATTTCCCCAGAGAATTCGCAATTCCCGTTAATACTTTGTGATGCCAAAAATGTAATGGTAGATTATGTAACCTTACCCACATATGCATTTTGGAAACCACCAAGGTATTTGCATCATGACCTGGAAACCATGGTATCATGAATAGACCCACATTGCCCCAAAACCATGGTCCCTCCTTTAATGCATAATATTTATATTTTGTTGTATCAAAATTGACAATAAAAAAACCTCTAGAACATAAATGGATATCACAACTTTCTGTCCAAGTAGAAAAAATCCATTGATGCAGTGCCTCTGATTTGGGCCAGAATCCATTGAATCTACATATAACTAGTCTATTATGGAACTCATCATGAATCTCATTTACCTCAGGCAAGTTGATTGTCAAGGACGACACTTGGGTCATTTTCTTCACATGTAGGGACCAGGAATAGTGGGACACTGCTCTGGTGTTTTTGTGGCTCCACCTTCCCCTTGAATGCATCTTTAAAAGATGCTGGACGTTTTGAACTAGTTCCAGGACATCCTCTTAGAAGTCTCATGTTAAGGATGATGATTTAGTGAGGACCAATGCCATAATAATACATCACAAACATCAAGGGGAGAAATGTCACACAATACCTCAATCATGAAAGGATTGATGTTGTATAGAAGGCGACATTGCTGCCTCATGCAAAGATGGTGTACGGTTGTCGATGTGTTGTGGTCGGTAAGCCCATCCGCTTCATGACCTCTGTTGAAATGAGGTTCTTTTGGCTTTCTCTATCGACAATGAACTGTAGTGGGGAACCTTTTACCCACATCTAGGAGTGAAAGAGGTGCTCCTCCTCCTCTAGATCTTCAGGTTCCTCCTTCTGGATCTTCATGGTGGAAATGGTGGCATTGGGCTCTGCATCGATAATTTTCTTCCCTTTATCATTCCCCTTATCAGGTTCTAACTCAGAGTCAGAACATGCATCTAATTTTGAAGACTTTAGCTCGACCACCAGTGACTGCTTGGTCTGACACTCATTGTGTTGTGAGTGGAGCTCTTATGGAACTCACACCACTTTCCCATGTCCTTCTTTGGCTTCGCGGAGTTGTTCTTTGCTTGTGTCTTTGGCGGGTTTTCTTGGGCAACTCTACCTTGGCTTTGTCCTTTATTCAGCGGTTTGGGGGAACCTTTCCCTTGCTTCAGATTCACAGATCTAAAGCCTCGCTTCTTCTATTTAAACTTCTGCTCGATCTTGATAGTGTATCAGTACGCTGTGTCGAGCGAGGAGATGTCCAGGAACTACATATCATCTTGCATGTACCAGTGTAGGCAGCTGCAATATTTGAGTACCAAATTCAGCTTAGAATCCTTAATACCCAAGTTTGTGTGAAGGGTATGAAAAATATTGGTAAACTCTGACAAGTCTTGGTCCCTTCCCTGCCGCAACGTGGTCCACTTTATGTATTTATCCTCATAGCTTTTGACAGGGTAGTACTGCTCCTTGATGGCATTCCAGAATGAATTCCAAGTGGGTGTGGCTGAAAACAATGATGTTGTACTTTCATCCTTCTCCTTGCAGTAGGTTTCCCACTAGTCCTTGACGTGGGGGGCAACTTGTAGAAGACCAAAAGTAACCTTTTCCCGGCCAAAAAAATCATGGACAAAAAAGTACCCTTCTAACATATTTAACCATTTATCTACAACATTTGCATCTATCTGAACCTCAAATATGGGAATGTCAAAGTTAACTTGTACCTTAAAGGGTGTGGCACTTCCAGAGTAGCTACTGGAAGTAGATGTGTCGCCCTTGGGTAGTCGTTGAAGGATCTGGGCAAAGTTGTCCATCATCGCGTTCCTTTATCGCTCGAGGGCCTCTTCGAGCAATATTTTGATAGGATCTATTTCCTCCTTGTCTTTATTTTCATCCACCATGGGAGGCCGTCGGGATTTGCGAGGATGGTCTTGCAAAGGTTCGACTAGTTCAAGCCCTAACTCCTTATACCCTGACCTCATTGGGGACATGCAAATAAAAACAGAGAAAAAGCAAATCGCTCTGATACCACTAATCTGGATTTAAATAGGAATGCAACAAATTACAAATATGACCATAAATACAGAGATGCAACAGAAATAATACTTCATTTCATTGCTGTAAAATACTAAAATACGCTTACAAACATAAATGGAAATAAACTAGCTCGGGAGATGGTAGCTGTTATAGAATTTTTTGGGCACTTCAACCCCAATCATACATGTCCATAAACCAAGGGCTCCTAATTCCCTAAAAGTGTTTCGTCATACCCTAAAGGAACAAGGTCAATTGATTACATCATCTCCCAAAAGTTCTCCATCGAAAACTACTCAGAACTGGTCAAAAATGGACCATACAAACTGCCAAGTGCAGAGGGTATGATGCATCTCACCTACTTAGTGTAAAAAGTGTGATGCATACTGGAAATCCCTTCTATAGGGTGCGATGGGTGAGAGTACACAAATGGTAGAGACATTTTGCAAGGTGGATGATCATGGAATCTTCCAGAAACTTCTCATGTGACACTTGCCTCTCTGAATTCACCCAGGGATGAGTAAGAGATCATCAATCTCCAAGTGGAATCAAGAACTATCAGAGAGAGGACACTAATAAAAATCCTAGAAGTTGACTCACCCCCCTATAATCATCTATATATGGATCCCTCATCACAGAGATCTAGAGGCTGGAATCTTGTATCTTGTAAGGAAGTGTTATTGGTTTCCTGGTGCAATATCATAGTGTTGGGTGATCTAAGCTTTTCATGAGATGAAGAATGGCTTTCATGTTGGGAGGATGATGATGGGTCGGAACAATTGGTTGTAATCCTCTTTGCTATTCTTGATATTAATAAGGCTATTCAAGTTTTCCTCCACATTCTTGTATGTTTGATGATATATGCATTTGTGTGGTCAATATATATTTGGTCCTATATTGTTTATGATTGTAGATCTCCGTTCTTCGATAGTATTATGCTGCTTTGATTCCACAGGTGCTTTTTGAAGCTGGGTAGACGAAAGAGGAGTGGCAAGGATCTGTCAGAAGGGAGAGGAACCAAGCAAGGAACCAAGCGCAAGACTGAGGTTGGTGTCCTTTGTTCCCCTCTTATCTACTTCTCATAAAGGAAAGCGAAAGTAGTTTTGGTTTGTTTGTTTCTAAGATAGCTACCAGTCTTAGTGGGACTAGTAGCTCTGAGTGGACACTAGATTTCCCGATAACAAAATGGCGACTCCACTGGGGAGTGAATATATTGTTTTCTTGTCTATATTTGTTTGTTTTATAAACTTACAGACGGAGCCTGAAGTTAAGCCGGCTAGCCTTCAAACTGCATTTTCTATGCAAGTGAAAAGTAGATCAATGTTGCTTCAGTCTATCTCCGAGTTTTGTTTATAAACTGAACAATCGATTTGCAAACATTCTAATTTCCCTGGTGGTGGCTCTAGTAACCTTATTAGATCAACCCCTGTGATTTATATTTAATGAACATCACTTTCTTGGCCTAAATCCCTGAACTGAGCTGCAAACTATGACCAAGAACCAAGTTGAAGTCTCGTCCCTGGACCATCGCACCTTCTCTTCTTGGGAATCTGGATGCATTGCACCTCCCATGTGTAGTAGGTGCACTGCGTCACACTTTCCCTGTGTTACAGGTGCGCTGATCAGACAAGACCTCTTCTGCTTTCAGATTTTGGTTTTTTGTTCATTCTCTTCAGCTTTATTTAGGAGTTTTGCTGTCTGTGATCAGTACACCTTTGTGGAAACCCCCTTCCTTTCCATCATTCCGCCTCCATTGTGCAAAGAACTGTGAATGTTTTTGTGTATTGTGTGCCATTTTCAGTTCTCTTTTACAAAGAAGTAGCATAATCGAACTGTCGTTTCTTGATCTGTAAGTGTCGCAAGTGTCGTTTTCAGTCATAGAAGAGAATCCTATTGTTCTTGATGGTCGATTATACTGTTACTCTTGTATTTGATTTGAATTAGTAGTTTTTCAAGTGTTGAAATCAGTTTTCAATTCAAAATCCCAGTGTCGTCATTATCTTCCTTTGATATTTTGAAGAAAAATTGTTAGTACTGTCGCTTTGAAAAGATAATTCAGATTTGTACTTAGCATTCTTCTTGTCATTCACACATTAAGAGGGTTGAAAACAAATACATGCATGTGCATTTGCATTTAGACTACTTGTTGGTTTAATTTAGGACAGTGCATCTACTGTGTGCTCTGTGCTCTATGTTGAAAGAATCTCATTTCTCTTTCCTTAGTAGCTAGGATTTTCATTGCAAAAAGAAGATTAAATGATTGTTTATCATCTTAGATTGCATTTTAGGAGTTATATATCTATATCACGCAGTGAACCAAATTTATTAAGCAAGATCAACTATAAAATAAATTCAGTGAACATAAAAACGCTTTGGAACCTAACGCACAACATTTAGAAGTCTAGGCTAGAGACGTATTCCGACGTCGTAAAGCATGGTAACTATCGCTTTCATTGCTGGTTGGGTGATTCCTCCTCTTTGAGACGACAAGTGCCAGTATGGACTTGTGCTCCCATGTACCGTCAAGTATATAATAATAGGCTATATCCTTTATCCTTAGGAAGTCGTGTCTACCGCCCTATCGATCGCAATGCACTGAACACAACATTCGGGAAGATTGACTCCCGTACCGTAAAAAGTATTCTGCAGTTTTGCGATTGGTTTGGTAATCCCTTTGTCTAGATTTCCAGAGTAGTCTCTTTCGTTCCTTTTCAGACTCCTTAAAGAAAAGGTCCTTTGAGCACTTGTCACTTCAGGCTCATTAAAAATCGAAGGCGACTAGAGTCATCTTTTGTTTTTTCTCGACTCTTAAAAATTGAAAAAACAAGTTGTGTCAAAGCATCTAAAATTCATTTAATTCGGAATCATTTTCCCCTTTTATTTTGAGTTGATCGAGTAATCCACAATCGTGGAAGAAATTTAATCAAAACCCCGTCGTTCGTGGAGGCTTACGAGTCAATCGTCATTGACTCCAGAAACGAAACTATTTCGGACAAAGCGAACTCGTTTGACCGGATCAAATTCCCCTAGGTTGGTTGGAGCAAATACTCCAACATCCTCGGAGACTCCGGTTACTCCGAACATTTCTAGTATCCCCACCTCTATAGAAGAAATTCCGCAGCCACAAAAGGACATTACAACTGATCCTAGTGTGACGGTAAACACTTCTATTCCTGAACTGACTCCATCTACAGCTGATTCAGAAGGTGTTACTCCCCAAACATATGTTGTTGCAGAACCTATACCTTCTTCAGCACCAGAAATATTTTACGGACCTGACGGTCTACCTCTTCCACCTAGATTGATTACCATAGAAGAGATTGTGGAGGATCCTCCATCTAACGCTCCATCGCAATTTGGAGCCAGGATCACCCTATATCCTTCTTCATCATAAGTTAGTATCCCGCCATCGGAAGTTCCTGAAGAATCGATGAGGAATCTTTTGGATAGGCTAAATATGTCTGAACAACCGTCAACATCTAGGACTGTGTCATCCAACACAGCAGTAGCAGAACTTCCTGCTGTTACTCCAACAATGTTCGTCGGCGTACCATCTGTCCCAAATAGCTCTCAACCACTAGATGGAGTCCATCTAGGGGCTGTTTCGACAGTATGGACTGTTCCCATTTGTTCGTCCGGAATAATATCTGGAATCTCTTATGTTGAGTCTCAACAAGTTGATCCTTTGCTGTGTCAATTTGGGAAATCCAGTCCCCAAAGGCAAGTCATTCCTTTGAGCACTGGGTTACCGCCGTATGGAGGGTAGTATACCCTTTCATTGTCTCCTCTAGGAGGACAGCCATACGAGATTTCACAACAAAATTCAGGTTATGCTGGAATTACATCTAGCAGTTGGGTACCGATACTACCTCAACAACCAAGAGTTGTATATTCGATGCAACAAAGTTTATGTGTGTCAAATATTCCTACTACGCTGGCTATTGTGATGGGCATTGCCTGTTGTATGCCAACCTCAGGTTTCTCAGGTCGTAATACAACAACCTCTTGTCCCTGTGCCGCAACCACAATTACCGACTAGTGGAATGACCCAGGTTCAAACAGGGACTATTACCCCCCATCTTGGTCAATCTGGGCAACAACTCATGGCTTCACAACCATGGGTGGTACAATACCAGCAACCGCAATTCCAACAAGCTTAGGAAGGATATGAGCAATGAGTCTTTGCAAGTAATGGGCAGTCGTACATTCAAAATGGTCAACATCAATCATATCATAATGATCATGCCCATCAACCTTACCAAAGTTACCAACATCAAATGCATTATGCTGGTATGCAAAGGCAAACTGCTTAGGCAATTCCATCTTATCCTGGGTATGCTTCGCCGAGCCTGAATCAACAGTTGCCTTTCGTGGCGACTCTAGAGTTACCGGATCTGAATTGACTAACGAAAAATCCAATTGCTTACGCCCCTTGGTGGCCAGCGATTCCTCATAAACTTCTGTCAGATATTCCTAAATTTAATGGAAATCTAGGTGAAGACCCGTCGAATCATGTGATGACCCTTCATCTGTGGTGTTCATCAAACACTCTCAACGATGATTCGATCAGGCTTCGCCTTTTTCAGCGAACGTTAACTAGTCCAGCAGTAAAATGGTATATTGAATTGCCTAGAGCTTCGTTCAATAACTTCAGTACCCTAGCCACAACCTTTTTAACCCATTTTCAGTTACCCATAAGGTACGAAACAGGAACAGAACTTCTTACCAATTTCAAACAAACAACGACCACTCACTTATCCGATCATATTCATGAGTGGCGACGTTGTCGTAGAATGGTAAAAACATATGTTCCTGATCAGCTGTTGGCTGAATGGTTTATTAAGTCATTGTTACCTTCTATTACAGAAGATGTGGCAAAGGGAGGATTCAGCACTGAAGAGCAAGTTATTTCTTGTGCACAATATCTATACTTGATCTATACACAGTCTAGCACGCTCTACGATAAAATCCCTGATGCTCCTAAACTGGAATTTTCCATTCCTCCCCCTCCTAAATCAAACAAAGACTCTCATGCCGGTGATGGAATGATAGGTTCGTATAGTTTCAAGTCAAAATGCAAATGAAGAACTTCACGCCTCGGAAGTAAATGTTGTGTCGACTGACAAAGGCAAAGAACCCAAGCAACTAGGATGCAAGAAGAAAAAGAAAGGGGAGAAGAAGAAGCAGGAGGAGTCATCTCCTGAAAAACCTTCTACAAACCCTTATGGAGATAGGAAACCAAGTCATCCATGCTTTATATGTGATGAGGATCATTGGATGAGAGAGTGTCCATATAAAGCTAAGCTTAGAAAATTCTTCAAGAGTTCAAAAACCTCGGCAGTATTGACTGATCCATTTTCAAACCCAAGACCAAATCTGGTTGCTAGCGATAATGCTTCCCCATCCCAAGTGCTAATGTTGTCAGTTTCAAAGTAGCTAAATGATGCTTTGATATCGACAAGGAATAAAGATTACGGGAATCGACAGATGTCAAACAACAAGGATAATGATCAACCTAGTAGTTCGACAACAAATTCAACCAAAGTTGTGCCACCCATCACTCCTTAACTAACAATAAAACCGCCAAAGGGAGTAGTACACAAATCGACATTTAATCCTCGTGCCAGAGCAACACAACATTATAATATAGTGGAGGATCTGGCCCAATCGCCGTCTGCTATGTCGACACTTGAGGTGCTGCAAAATTGCCCCAAAAGCAGGCTTTATTGTCAGTAATAGGTGGGATTGACCCAATGGATTCCAATCTGGCGGCCTATAATCACAAAGGATATGACCCTCAGTTACCAACTCAACTAGCTTTCCTTATTCAAGTGAAAGCCATCAACAAAACTATTCATCGAACAATTATTGATGAGGGGGAATCTACATGTATTATGTTGATGAGTTGCTGGAAAACTTTAGGATCTCCACCCTTGTCACGATCGTCAACAACATTAAAAGCATTTGATGAACGAACATACACCCCATATAGGATGTTGAGTAACTTGCAAGTCGAACTAGGGGGAAAAACAATAGAAATTGATGTTGAAGTTATCGACGGAAACCTCGATTACAACATCCTACTGGGAAGGCCCTGGATATATGCTATGGCTGCCATTGTGTCGACGTACTTCAAGAAGGTTGCATTTCCCTTCCAAGGAGGAATTACGATCGTCGACCAACAAACTTTTCTCACCAATAGTTCACAAGTTACGGGAAGCATTTCGATGATCCATGGAAGCCCTCATTCACTCCAAAATATCGGAGTAGACCTACTAAAAGACCCTACATTAATGGGGACTTTTTCCCTACCGCCTCCAATCAATTTGGTGGAAGTGGCAATGGTGGGAACCTGCAATATGATATCTTCTATTCAAAAGATGTCTGAAAACGATATTAACATGGATCATATACAGGTATTGCCTCCAAGCCCAATAGAAATATTGTAGCAATCAATGCTTTCGGCATGGGAGGCAAACCCGAATCAATGCTCATCAAGCGTGTGGATAGATAGGTCTAAGGAATATGGCACCTCTTCAGATCCTTGGTCACATGTACATTCTACAGACGAAGGAATCACTCAGTCTATGATGACAGGAGAGGCACCATGGGAAGATTACCACCATCGTTCCCATCTTCCAGATTACCATGAAGATTATTCCAGCAACCTTAATCATCCTTCAGTTTTTGTTTTTCTATCAAATACTGTAAATACAGTGGATTCCGAGGATGGTTCTTATCTCGTGTTGATCTCATTAAAAAATGAAACAAGGAGTCATGAGGATAGTTCTTTTACTGTGTCAACCTCATTAAAAAATGAAACAACTCCCTTTCCAAATCGAGTCTTTGATTACAATCTCGTAAAATCCAAGTCAAGTCTTTCAAAGATCTCAGAGGTAAACCTTCATTCCAACCACCGTGTTGCATGCAATGAATCTTGGGGGGCATGCACCTCGATTTGCATTATTATGCTGGGGGCATGCAAACTTATCACGAGCAGTGTTACTACATGGTTCAAGCTCGTTAAAAAATAAACCCGCCACAAGTAGTTTTTATGCAAAGTTCAAGCTCGTTAAAAATTAAACCTAAGAAATGAGCAAATGTTCCCCCAGAGTTTAAGCTCATTAAAAAATGAACCAATCTTCGGTAAATAACCATTGTGAATGCATTATCATCAGCTTTTGAGCCTTGGTCGTATTCTCATCATCACCTCCACTCTGTTTTTGCCGATCATACGCCTCCATTTGATTGTTTACCCTTTTGAGGAACATATGCGACGAGTGATTCTGTTAGCCATCCTTGTGACACTACCGTGATTGAAAAATTCCAAACCTTACCTGGAATTAGCTGCTACCCAAAATTATCACTAGTTCCTCAAAAAACGAGTCTCCTTTAAGCTCTTTTCATCTGACTCGTAAAATATGAAAAGATTGTCAAGCAATTGGCCTCTCCAGCTTGTTAAAGCTACCAGAAGTGCTATCCCTCCTCTAGATTTTAATCTTTGTGGACCTGAGGGATTATGACACAGAAATATCGAGCGCTGTCTTGTTCGGCTCGTTAAAACTATCGAAAATTCATCCTTTCATATTATTTTATACTTTTTCAGACTTAAGGGATTATATGACGAAAAAGGATTATTGGAGTTTCCTTTCCGTCCCTTTTTAGACTCTCTAAAATTGAAAAAGTACTGAGTTATCATTGTCGTTAAACTCGTTAAAATCAATAGCAACAAACTTGTCCAAATGGACGAGAACGAGTTTCACTGTCGCTAGGCTCGTTAAAACATAGCAACGGGTTCGCCCGAAGGGCGAATTATAGAACAAGCATATGTTATCCTCCTCAAGCTTGATAAAAGTAAAGAGGTACTGGTCAGAAATGACTAGGGAAAATTGGGAAGAAAACTTGAAGAAACTTTATTGGTAGCAAGTCGCTCTTGAACATGACACTTTCACTCCACGTCCGAGTCGGGTTGGGTTATTTCGTTCACTAGTCATATCACCATTGTTCCATCGTACCATCCATCTTTGGGGTTAACGCTACTAATCCATTTCAGTGTTGCTGGTATGTTCAAGTGAAGTCGCTCAGAGAATTCACCTGTGTCTCATCTATTGCAATACATTCATGCTCCATTCTTTCATGACCGCCACACTGAACCCTGTATCATCAGATCGTTTTCACCTCCAGAATCATTTGCTCCGTTTCGTGTTGTAGATGTGGGATTCATTAAGGCCCTCCTACGACGGATAACTTCTTTTCGACATCAGCTCATTATACAAGAAGTCGACCTAGGAACAACCCTTTCAGTACTTTGAAGCTTGCATGCCTCAATGGAAAGTTTCTCACTTCCGGCGACAGGTTTACATCAAAGGCCTTCGACCGAAAGATTTTATGTGATGTTCAATGCCAAGTCCCATTTTCACATCACGTGAATTATACTGTCATACCTTGAGGGTCATCATCATTATCGGTGATTCCTCTTGCACCTGTTAACAACTTACATCATTGGTTGGTAATCAGGCGATGTCTTTCCATGTTCCACTCTAGAACATCTTTCACATGGATCGACTTATACTCCGAGTGAAGATTGAATGAGTTTGAAGACCCCGGATCTAGTTTCATCCATCCGGGCTGCGATATATTCAGGAATATAAAGACATCAAATGTGCATCATTGTCGAACAGATGATCATCCGAATGAACGGACGATGACTCCGTTCGAATCATCAGTCTACTACACAGACATTTGTCTTTCCTATGTACATGAAAATGAATTTATAAAGCTGAGCATGGGAATGCCCGCCTCAACTAGATCATGAAAAATATTATGAAGATAATGTATTGTATTGTATCTTATTACAAGTCACCTTCCAGCTCGAAAAAACTTCGGATCCTCATGATAAAGCATTTCACCCGACATCAAAAGATTAATGACCTCATGCTTTAGGGGGCAACTGTTATAGACATTTTTGGGCACTGCAACCCC
>APFE030595628.1:139416-149470 GCA_000404065.3 Pinus taeda | reverse complement strand
ATTCACCCAGGGATGAGTAAGAGATCATCAATCTCCAAGTGGAATCAAGAACTATCAGAGAGAGGACACTAATCAAAATCCTAGAAGCTGACTCACCCCCCTACAATCATCTATATATGGATCCCTCATCACGAAGATCCAGAGGTTGGAATCTTGTATCTTGTAAGGAAGTGTTGTTAGTTTCCTGGTGCAATGTCATAGTGTTGGGTGATCTAAACTTTTCATGAGGTGAATAAAGGCTTTCATGCTGGGAGGATGATGCTGGGTCAGAACAATTGGTTGTAATCCTCTTTGCTATTCTTGATATTAATAAAGCTATTCAAGTTTTCCTCCACATTCTTGTATGTTTGATGATATATGCATTTGTGTGGTCAATATATATCTTGTCCTATATTGTTTATGATTGTAGATCTTTGTTCTTCGATAGTATTATGTTGCTTTGATTCCACAGGTGCTTTTTGAAGCTGGGTAGACGAAGGAGGAGCGGCAAGGATCTGTTAGAAGGGAGAGGAACCAAGCAAGGAACCAAGTGCAAGACTGAGGTTGGTGTCCTTTGTTCCCCTCTTATCTACTTCTCATAAAGGAAAGTGAAAGTAGTTTTAGTTTGTTTGTTTCTAAGATAGCTACCTGTCTTAGTGGGACTAGCAGCTCCGAGTGGACACTAGATTTTCCGATAACAGTAGCTTATCTCTGAGAAGAGATGTGGCGGCTACATGCCTCTGAATTGTCTTACAATGAGGCTCGAAGGCCTATTTATTGTTTAAAAACAATGGAAAACCCTAAACATCCAAAAACCTAACCCTAGGAGATGAAGCACCAAACTATGGGCCTCATTTTGGGTAACTTGTTACATTAACTTCCTGGGGTCGTAAATTTGGCATATGATCTCGTTTGATGCGCACAATACCTCGTTAGAAAGATCTATCTGAGGGCTACAACTTTGGGATGAAAAACATTGGTCCATGGCCCCATTTTGCTCCCATTTTTCCCAAAAAATGTCGTTTAGGGCCTCAAAGCGGCTCCGAAAGTTCAAGACCTGAAAAACTGCCAAAAATAGTAAATTATGCTACAAATAAGGAAACTAAAAAACTGAAGAAACAATGGTGGAGGTCCATGTGGAATGGGCAGGTGGCCACCAATATCCAGCTGGATCACAGTATTATTGGACTAGGTGGTGAACGCGGGGAAGTCGTTCAACTGGTCAGATATGTTGGCTCAATAGTTGAAGGCCCATGTAGCATAGTCTGAGAATCCTCCTGAGGATGAGCGAGAAAAGTTCTATATGTTTACATACTTACTGGATGTAATTTGTGCATAACAACAGTTCCCTAGAATGAATTGGACATGGAGACCATGAGAGCCTGACATACACATCTATTGTGAGTTTCTTTCATAATGCATTTATCGAGGAGTAATGACATAGATAACTAACCATTTCATCATCTCGTTTTACAAGCTCATATTTGAAGAAGATCCACCTTGCATGTCATGAGAAGCAATGGAATCGATAAAAGACATCACAGATTGGCATGCCTCACTAGGTAGCACCTTCATTAAAGTGTTTGGTGGAGAAGCCTCCACATGTTTGACCAAGGTACGCCACTAACAAACTTGTCATGCAAGAAGTTTCATATCATCTCGCCACAGGGTTATTAACATCACTGCACAGGAAGAAGAAAGAACCATGGCCCACTCTTCCTTTCTAGATTGGATTATACGAGATAAAGAACTTGAAAGTTGTGGATGTCGAGGGAAAGGAGATAGTGAGGTTTGAATTTGACACACAATACTTTAATCTGTATGATCCCTGTGGTATTTGTAAAGACCACTATGAAAGAGTTTACTTTCCGTGGATCGGTGGGGAATTCCATTAGCCAGAGGAGGATCCATGGAGATACTACTACAATGCCTCCATTCTCCATGAGTTGTCAATTTAGCAGATACTTCACAGGCTTCTCCATAGATGACAACAACTCTAGAAGCAACAGTAGTAGAAGGAAACAATCCCATGTAGGACAAAGGAAAGAGGAAGATTGCTAACAAACCAAAGAGAGAAAAAAGTTTCAAGAAGAAAGCATATCAGATTATCATGAAAGCAACTTTAACAACAAAAGAAAAGAGGAAATAGAGGATATAGAGAGAAGAGTGGAGGAAGAGAGAAAAGAAGAGGTTGCGGGAAGAAGAACTGAAGCTGCAACAGACGGAGTGGAATCTCAAGGAAGAACAAGAGTGGAGGAGGAGAGAACAAGAAGGGAAGTGAACGTAGGAGGAAGAAGAAAGGCAAGGCATAATGATAAATGAAACATCACCGATATAGGCTGAAGATCAGAAACAGGAACAACCAGTAGTTGAGGAGGAAGGTGAACAGATGCATGATCAGGATATTTCTCAACAGATTGAGAATTTGATTGAAGTGATAGACATGAGATGGAACGAGAGCCATAAAATGAAGATGTTGATTTGATGCCAGGTGCACCACAGGTCATCCCTCGATCTCCACCACCTCCAGCAGCAGAGCCAACTCTAAGCGAGGAAGGGGATGTTGTTCCCCTTGATGATGATCTTGTAATGGATGTGTACAACCTATCATTCGATGAGTTCTAAAGGAGGATTGTACAAGCACGAAGAAAGGACGTTCTGGATGATCACACATCACTTGCCTTCATTAGCGAAATGAAGATATTGTTAGACACTAGGAAGCATCCAAATACCATTGCCAAAGCCAACTTGGCCTATGCAGGAGCAACAAGTTCAAACATTCAGTATTTCATGAACGAGAATGAGAAATTAGCAGAGAACTTGCAAGATTCTAGGCAATAGGCAGAACAACTTTGCACATCAACACATAATGCAATTTTCGCATAGGTTTATTTGGAGGAGATGAGAGCAACAATACTTTTTGAAGTATCAACACTTGGAGAAACCATGTAGAAGCTCTATGAGGGGTTTGTCACCGTACATAAAGAAGTTGTCTATTTGCATGGATTATAGCAATAAAGCGAAGAGTTTGTTAAAAATATCAAGAAAATACAAGCTACCATTACCTATATGCAAGAGTGGACAATGTGATACAAAGGGGCATCGCTTGAGTTTGTGAAGAAAATGAAGCCACTGGCAGAGTTGGAGAAAGCGAAAGTTCGGATGTCGATTCAAAAAAACAAGCAGCTCACCTCATTCATTGGTAGCATTCAAGCCTCATATGTATGGTTGTTGCTATAGGGATTAATGCACGAGTGTTTGGTGATGTAGAAACCCTCAAGGATCTTCTCGGGATCCTTGGCAGAGAGTCAGATTAGCTACAGCTATCACAAAGATGCATGCATATTATCTATGTTTAACAAATGAAGATCAAAGCGAGAAGGAATTATTACCTCGAGTCTTGGTGTGGTGTTGCTGGAGAGCGCAATGTAGCTAGGCGGAAGACCCCTAAGCTAGCTCCAGATCAAAACCTGCACATAGAAAAGACAAGTGTAATATCACAGCATAAAACCTTGATAAACAATGCATGAACATATAAAGATAGCTATTTGCATATATCTAAGCCACTCATCTAAAGATGTTGCATAAACAGATAAACAAGTTATACTACCAACATCACGGAGTGGAAAACACAATTGCAGTTCTATATTGATGTAGAAAGAGTGATTGCAACCATCACCTCTATCAGCCTTCCCTTACCCCTCTAGTTCCTCTCTCTCTCCCCCTTCTTAACCTCTTCTAATGCCTTAGTCTGAGACTCTGCTCGACAGTCAAATAGGAAATCCTTTCAAATGGTTCAACCTCTTTCACAATGGCCCTAGCCTTGCATATATAACATGTGAGGAAAGGGTTGCCAAGTCCTTCATGAGTTCCATTAGGAAAAAGCGGTGATATTTCCATGCCTTTGTGCTCTTTCCCATTTGCATACTCCATTAGGAATTAGTAATTCCTCTAAACAGGTTGAGTTCGAATGTTTCCCTGCTTTTGTGAGCTGACATAGGAGAGAATCTTGGGATATTTCTCAATCAACTTGTTCCCTTGACCCATAGAAACTCATTAAGGTTCACTAACGCTCTTATCGAGGTAACAAACAGAGTTACCCTAGGCATTAACGCACCCTTAGCCTTGCTAGGAAGCTTTATAAAGCAAGTTGCTAGTGTTTAGACAATGTTAGCTTGACAATTGTGCCTGTGAACTTGGTCAGTGCTTCAGTCCTCATGTCTTTCTCCTCTAAACTAATGAGGAGGTGATTTTCCTGTATAACAATTGTTCAGTAGTTTTATGTCTTGGTGAGAACACGCTAGATCCCATCAGTTGGTTCACTCACCAAAGCTAAACCCAAAAGCCAAGTTAGATAGGAGCTTGAAGAGTACTTGGAGAAGGTGAGACAGAATGCCACTGGGGAAGACTTGGAGTCAAATAGATAGAACATGCATAATTACATTGGTGGCCCTGTCCAAGTCAAAATAATGCTACTCATTCTTCAGAACGAACTTGAAACAGGTTCCAAGACATTGTACCCATATGCCATGGAGGTCAGAGTCTTCTTCTAGCCATACACCATCATGTAGTTTTGGGACATCATCACATAGTATCAAGCTTGGCACCAATATGAGACCGAGAAGCAGCAAGTGGAGGTTGTTGAGATAGACTTCTCCAAACTCAAGCATCATAGTGTTGTGTCTTGTTAGGATGGCAAGTTGCCTCTACCCTATTTTGTCTTATATGGGTACAAGTGTAAAACATAATATTATTTGTAATTATGTTGTAAGTGAAATTCCAAGTGCCAATATTGGAATATGAAGAGTCATCATGTAATGTAATTTGTCATTTTGTAAAGAAGTTGAAGAGTCATGAGGGTAGTCCAAAGGTCACAAAGGGGAGTTGAAGGGTCACCCCCTCTTGATATAAGTAGAACCTCATAACTCATGTAAGGGGATTTGGGGAGCCAAGCTTTTGGCTAGGCTTAGGCTTACAAGGAGCTTGGGAGTATTGTGAAGAGCCTTGGTTTCTCGTAGTGTAGAACGAGTATACTTCCTTGGAGCAGTAGGTGTCCTTGACGTTAATGTTCCACTATTGGGGCTAGTGGTCATCAATGGTGTGTGTATGAATTGAACTTTCACTTACAATAATAAAATCAGAGCCAACACGCTTTCATGCATATGTTGTGAATATAGTAGGACTATTCTTGTTGTATTTGCAATGTATGTTATTTAAATTACGCTTATGCTTATGAAATATTTCGTTTGCATTTGTATGAATCTTGTTGAATGTGTTTTGTTGTATTAACTCATGACTTTAACTTGTGGACTATTCTGCATCTTAGCTTGTGATGTCATTTTTCTCGTGTGTTCCTTTCAAGTTGCATTCTATTACAGGCTTCCAAGGGGTGCACTTACTTTTCCCTTCGTGTGTTGGAACCTTCATGCATCGCACTTGAATCTCTGTGGGGTCACACACTTTCTCTCACCCAAAGTTATCATACGTCACTCTGTGCGTTTCTGTAGTCAAGGCATAACATTACCACCCACTGCTAGGACTCCTACTCCAAACAGTGTGAGGTCTAGTTAGGACTTCATATTGGGGAGATCCCGTGAATGTTGGTGGGTCCGGCACCATCAACACATACACAACCAAAAGATGATTAAAGTGAATCCACTTACCTTTGATAGGAAATTTGCTTATAGTCGAAGATAAAGGAACTACCACTTGAAGACTGCCCATAGGAATTTCGAACTAGAAGTCTTTGCTAACGGACTCCGCCTTGATCAACAACCCACCACCTTTTCCCTAGGGTCCCAGATCTAGGATTGAAAGCTCGAAATCTCCCAACGAAAATTACTTAAGACCTTAGTCTCATTGCTTTAGATTCTCCTTGGGTCATCGCCCTCTCAAAGGTTACTCACGCAACCTTTCTAGAGCCCTCGATCAGACCTCCAATCCATTGAGTATCAGTTCATCTCCCAAAGCATACCAACGCACCACACCAGAACTTCCCACAAACAATTGTACCCAACGGTCCCTCTTCCTGGTGAATTCACCTCGACAAACACGCCATCCTCCCTTACTAACCATACATGAAATTTTACACAATTGTGCCTTCATTAATTACCTTGGTTTATCACCCATCAAAATAAATTTATTATTACAATTGAAAAAACATCTTTATCTTAATTTATTAATAAAAATAAAAATTATATATATATAATAAAATTATATTAAATAATATATTATAAATAAAATATTATTATAAATAATTAAAAAAAATACCATATTTGTTATATATACATTTTTACTAAAATCTTTACCTAGTAATTGTGCATTATATACGATAAATTTTAGCATGTTATCATCTCATAGATAATTCAATATGATACCACATTAACAACTTTTTGTTGATTGTTCTTCCTAAAACTTTTTTTTTTCATTCTTTAAAAAAAAAAAACATTTATCTTACATATAACTTGTTTTATATCACGTGAATATACAGATTACTGCAATGTTAAACGAATTAAGCTTATTTAAGAATATAATTACATAACTTTTTTCAATAAACTTTTTTATGAATATATATGAAATTGTTTTTTACTTAATATTCAAATTTTTAAATTATTATAAAAAAAAACATTAATTTTAATAAATTTTATTATTTTTAAATAACAATAACAATCAACTAACATTATAATATTATAAATAATAATTTAATATTAATATTAATGAATAATAATTGACCATTATAATTCTTCCAAAAACGACAGACATATCCATCACGGCAGTAGTTGGGTTTATTGCCTACTTTTCCCAAACTTTGTTGGAGTTGTTTGTCCATTCTTCATTATATTTTGGAATCTCTGGCAAAATGGGTGGCAGGATGTTTACGTGAAGTGACTTCCAACATGATATTGACTGCTCGTGGACTCCAGAATCTTTTAGTATGCCGTTTTCTTTGTTTGTTATATCATATTTGTATGATTCACGTGTTGAGTTTCTAAGGTCATGGCTAACGTGAACGGCAAGGAACATAAGATAAGATGTATTTTTAAGATAAATAGTTTTAATATTTTTTTGGGATAAAAGTGGTTGGACAATAGGAGGTTATCTTTTTTATTCCGCTGCAATTTTTTTTAGAAGATCTCTTTGTTTTGTTGTGAAAAGTTGTCTCACTTAACTTTTACTAAGTCATGAATTCCTGGTATATTATGGGCTTTTGTCAAGTCATAAATTCTTGATATATCTATTGTTGGAGATACTCTTGGTGTAATAGTTAGTGTCCTTAGGTTAGATCTTGGATCTAGTCCACATCACTCCAATGTTGGAGGTAATCTTGGTGTTGTAGTGGCAACCCCTAGTTTTGGTCTTGGCCCTAACCTAGATTACTCCAATGAATTACCAATTCACTATGATAAAACAGGCACATATGTAACTTTAACGTGTAACTGAAAATTAAATAGAAATAGAAATATAATTAAAAAATTAAATTTTTTTTAACTTTTTTTTAATCATAAATAATTTTTATTAAATATATATATATTATATATGGGGTTCACGGACACTAGAGATCAATGGTCACAATGTCCACAGATTTTTCAAATTATATATATATATATCGTTCACGGACACTGGAGATCAATGGCCGACCACAATGTCCACGAAAACAATCCCAGGAAGATCCACTAGAAAGAGTCATAATGGTCGGAGTGTCCATGGAAACAATCCCAAGAAGATCCACTAGAATGAGTCATTATATATATCATTCACGGACACTAGAGATCAATGGCCGCAATGTCCATGAACATAATCCCAGGAAGATCCACTAGAAGGAGTCATTATATATATCGTTCATGGACACTAGAGATCAATGATCGTAATGTCCATGAAAACAATCCCAGGAAGATCCACTAGAAGGAGTCATAATGACCACAATGTCCACGAAAACAATCCCAGGAAGATCCACTTGCAATGTCCACGAAAACAATCACAAGAAGATCCACTAGAAGGAGTCATTATATATATCGTTCACAGACACTGGAGATTGTCCATGAAAACAATCCCAGGAGATCAATGACCGCAATGTCCATGAAAACATTCCCAGAAAGATCCACTAGAAGGAGTCATAATGGCCACAATGTCCACGAAAACAATCCCAGGAAGATCCATGAAAACATTCCCAGAAAGATCCACTAGAAGGAGTCATAATGGCCACAATGTCCACGAAAACAATCCCAGGAAGATCCACTTGCAACCATGAAAACAATCACAGGAAGATCCACTAGAAGGAGTCATTATATATATCGTTCACGGACACTGGAGATTGTCCACGAAAACAATCCTAGGAGATCAATGACCACAATGTCCATGAAAACAATCCCAGGAAGATCCACTAGAAGGAGTAATAATGGCCACAATGTCCATGAAAACAATCCCAAGAAGATCCACCTGCAATGTCCACGAAAACAATCACAGGAAGATCCACTAGAAGGAGTCATTATATATATTGTTCACGAACACTGGAGATTAATGGTTGCAATGTCCACGAAAACAATCTAGAAGGAGTCATTATATATATCGTTCATGAACACTGGAGATTAATGGTTGCAATGTCCACGAAAACAATCACGGGAAGATCCACTAGAAGGAGTCATTATATATATCGTTCACGAACACTGGAGATTAATGGTTGCAATGTCCACGAAAACAATCACAGGAAGATCCACTAGAAAGAGTCATTATATATATCGTTCACGAACACTGGAAATTAATGGTTGCAATGTCCACGAAAACAATCCAGGAGTCCTAATGGCCACAATGTCCACGAAAACAATCCCAAGAAAATCCACTAGAAAGAGTCATTTTATATATATCGTTCACGAACACTGGAGATTAATGGTTGCAATGTCCACGAAAACAATCCAGGAGTCATAACGGCCACAATGTCCACGAAAACAATCCCAAGAAAATCCATTAGAAAGAGTCATTTAAGAAAATCCACTAGAAAGAGTCATTTTATATATATCGTTCACGAACACTGGAGATTAATGGTTGCAATGTCCACAATGTCCACGAAAACAATCCCAAGAAAATCCACTAAAAAGAGTCATTTAAGAAAATCCACTAGAAAGAGTCATTTTATATATATCGTTCACGAACACTGGAGATTAATGGTTGCAATGTCCACGAAAACAATCCAGGAGTCATAACGGCCACAATGTCCACGAAAACAATCCCAAGAAAATCCACTAGAAAGAGTCATTTAATCCACTAGAAAGAGTCATTTTAAATATCGCTGACTTATTTGACTAGCCTAACCCCAAGAGTGTTGAAGAAAATTGACCTCGTGACCTCCCATTAGTGAAGTGCTTATAAAACGAGACTTGACCAATTAAACTAACCCTTAAAACTATTTATATTTAAATCATAACTAATAATTAAACTTCCATACATTTATTTATAAATTATATTTTAGAATTATATATATATATATTAAATATTTTTTTTTTTCATTTCAATCCTGAAAAATTAGCCAAAACCATTAAAATTAAGATGTGATGTAAGTCTAAGTTGTTTAATATATGAGATTACATGCTCATCTTGATGAATTTAACGAACTATTAAAAATTTAAGGACGCGAAATTTTTTTATTTTTTTAATAATAAATAAGTTCATCCAGTTTACATTCCCCCACAAAAAAATAAGGGAACATATGTGGTTTGAATTAAAAATCAGAGGGCTCTAGCTATATTATTTATTTCTAGGTAGCAAGGTGAATACCTTTTCCACATTATGTATTTTTTTAATAAACGTAGTTGCTATTATTTTACAAATTTATTACATAATAAGAAGTATTAATAAACTATACTATTTTTAAATAATAAGAAGTATTAATAAACTATACTATATTTTTAAATAGGTTTTGAAGAATGATTATGGGATACCTTATTATTCTTTAACATTTAAATTTTATTATCATTAACGATGTATCGAATGTATTTTTATAATGAGTTTACATGAATTTTAATTATGGATCTATTAAGAGTTTAGAGATCAAATCTTAAATTTGCAAAAAGATTTACAAAAC
>APFE030595628.1:104259-138981 GCA_000404065.3 Pinus taeda | reverse complement strand
TATTTAATTTATGTTTTTTTGTTTGGTCAACATGAGATAAAACTATCTTTATTATTTTTTGGTTACACATGTCCTTCATAGTGGACTGTTATTACTTTTTGGTTACACGTCCCTCATAGTGGATTGTAAAATGAGCCTCGCCTCAATAATTTTGATTAACTTTAATATTTTCTTTAAAAAAACATAAAAAATAAAATTGGGTTAATATAAAAATATAAACTCAATTTTAATATTTCTAAATTCTATTTTTACATTTATTTTATAAAATTTAGAATGCAAAATTTCATAATTTGAATTCATAATGTAGACACAATTTTTGAAAAAACTCAAATTTGAAATTTCTTATTCGATAAAAGTAGTTCAAGTTCAACTAGTTTAATTTTCCCATGAATCAAGCCATCAAGCCAACAAGTTTTTTTAAAAACTCTGAAATTTTTTGATATGCAACATTTATAGAATTTTTTTTTTACCACTCATCTGATTCCCTTCCTTCTGTTCATGTTCTAATATAGTAAATAGCAGTAAAACGATTTGGTGAAACTCAATCTAACATAGTAAATAGCTTGGAAAGAAAGGCACATGTGCTTGTTCCTTGTAATACTGTGGAATAATTACAATCCAACCAGAAGCAAAATTTTACAAAGTAGCACTTCGATTATTTTATTTTATGTTATATTGACATAATTTCGATTCTTTAATTATTATTTAAGAAAACCAAAATAAACACGAAATTTCGATGTGTGACTTTAGAGTAACTTCGGCACGGAACCAAAAAGCATGTTAGCCACCTTGAATGAAAAATGGCATTACATGATGATTCACTTATAAGGGACATAATGTGAGATTTATTGGATTTTGGATGTTGACTAGGCATCTTGTTTAAGGAACGTGGGGTAGGACGTAGTGAGAAAGGACAAGTTAAGTATATGTCACATGTTTGAAAAACAAAAACTTTGATAAGTGGGTCATGACGTGTTGGAAGGAAACTTTGACAACAAATCTTTTGATTTTACTTATCAACAAAAGCATTCTTCACCTACCATGCTTACATTAACAGTGCTATTATAAAATTATTTTACACTTGTGATAAATAAAAAAGTTTTTCGGTAGAAATTATATAAGAAAAAGTTTTGTCCAATGCATTTCAAACCAACAAGTGTGGTTCATCATGAGACCAGATAAAGAGGTAGTTCATGGCAAAGGCTTAAATAGAGAGCAATGTAGAGACCCTAGTTTCAAGTAACATTTATTTTTGAAAAATAATACATTTTCACTATGATCATAAATATTATGTTTTTCCATGCCCAAAGTGGGCAGATTTATGCACTACCCTTTCCTTATAATGTACTTGCAATATTTCCACCATGTGATATATAGTTAAACTACAATGAGAAAACAATTTAAAATTGGGTAATTTTTTAGTTTGCTCAAGGATCCTATCTATCTTAAATTTACAAATATAAAAAAATTATAGTGTTTTGTGACATTCATAAGCAACTACTTATTATGAATAATATAAATATTTTACTATTAATAATATATATAGAAAATTAGTCTTTTCATATAAAGTTTCTATCAAAGGTGGTGTTCTGATGGTAGTAATTG
This sequence comes from Pinus taeda, assembly GCA_000404065.3. NCBI lineage: Eukaryota > Viridiplantae > Streptophyta > Pinopsida > Pinales > Pinaceae > Pinus > Pinus taeda. The sequence goes on along the minus strand of APFE030595628.1, from coordinate 137,376 downwards.
ATAAGAATAATTTGCTAAGGTTTGACGTTGGAATAGAGGCTTAAGATTAGGCTAGTAATATAGGAAGTGACAAGTAGAGAACCTTTGGCAAAGGATTAGTAGGCATTTTAGAGGTAATGCAAGCAAGGAACCCAAGTTAAACATAACCCCCCTTATTCAATGATGTTTTGGCAAGGGAGGAAGGAAAGGCTAAGGTAATTGGATTGCAGTAAAAGAGAAGGTCAATATTTGGATACAAGTGTAGAGCAACAAAAAAGGGACATCAATATTATAGACATGAGCAACAAAAATAAAATAAAACCTAGAGGATGCATAACTAAGGCAATAAAAAACCCTAAATATGAAGTTGCATCAACTAGGGTTGAGGGTTACACATAATCTATGACAGATAATGCAAACATGGGGAAGTTCATGGAAATTATACCCTCAATAAAGGCTCTAATCTAGTAGAAGCCCATAGGACAGGTGGATATGAAGTTACGGTCCAAGGGCTTCATTGTTAACATTTTTACAAGTGTTCGAGATGGAGTAAGGGTCTTTGATGATGATCCCTAATTCCTTAATTCTATAGGATTACATATAAGGTTCTAGATGGATAAGTTTAGCCCCCAAAAGGAAGACTTCATAATAGCTCTAGTGTGGATCTAGTTATACATACTCTCAAGAATTTTGGATGAACAAACATTATGGGGAATGGAAATATGTTGGGATACTTTGTCAAACCATCAAATTACCAAATCAAGTAAATATCCGACTTATGTAAGAATTTGTGTTTATATGAATGTTTCGAGAGTTATCCTAGGATCTATTTCATTCAACTTTTGAAAATATTTAGAATGATAAATACTAGACTACAACCATCTACCATCTCACTATAGAAAATGCCACAATAGAAAACAATTGTTTAGGGGTTTCCCTCTAAATTCCATAGATACCCTCAAGAAGTAGGGTAAAGGGACTAACAAGGACGGTTTTGTTAAGGTTTCAACCAAATTTTTTTGGCAAGAAACACTACCCAAGCAACCAGCGATAACCTTAAAGTAACTAATACATTTTAGTCTCTGATGGAAGAACAATATCCCATAGAGATAAAAGTAGGAGTGAAGGCATAAATAACCAAGGAAAGCATGCCTCCCACAACTATCTCAAGTGAGACAAAGTGCAAAAGAAGAGGCAAAACTGAAACGAATAGAGGGAGATCCAAAAGGCAATGTATATCTAGAAATGGCAAATGATGAAGAGGAAAAATCCAATTCAGAGTTGGAGCACTCAAAACCAATAGATGATATGGACATATAGGAAATAGATCTAGTAGCACTCATTGGATTATACAACCAAAAAATACCTACATATGTATTAGTAGAAGAGATTTAAGCCTAAGAGAGAAAACTCTTGAAAGGGAAAACCAAAATTGGTTCATCCTCACAAAATCAATGGGCCTCATCGAGTATAGGAATCAAAACAACACAACTCAAACTGAAAAAAAAAAAAAAAAAAAAAAATTGTATGGGAAGAAAAAAAGAGGCAGGAAATTAAGAAAGGAAAAAATCAAGGAGGAGGGTGCCAAACTACTAGCCTTTAGAAAATGTCAACTTTGTTGAATAAGTAACTCATCATTCAACCTAAAGTTTAATTATGAGGGTCACGACATGAAACATAAGAGGAGTAAATGTTAAGGGAAAGCAAAGATCAAACAAGGGAAAGATCATGAAATACAATCCCATTATTTTTATGATTCAAGAAATTAAGTGTCATAGAGAAGTAGTGGAAAAAATGTGCCATGGGATCCTTAAAGGGTTGTGATTTAGTAGTTATCAATGTAAATGGTTTCTTGAGGGGTCTAGCTATTCCATAGAATCTAGCCATGACAGTGCTAGAAAAATTTCTAACAACAAGTTGAACCATCTCCGCAAGTTTGAAGGAGATTGGATTGACAATGGGAGATATCTTTACTAATGTTTATGAACCCAATATTACGCTTGCAAAACTAGATTTTCTAGAGATAATGCCAAATATAGGTGTAGTTATAGATTTAAATCGTTGGATTAATGGAGGGTGTATATTTTAACCTTACACAAATAATTCTTGAAAATATATTCTCAAAAAAACAAAAAAAATATTCAATGGAAAACATACACGTTATATTAGAGATTTTATCTTGGAAATCGAAAACCAGGAAAAGCAACAAGGTTTTTTTTAATAACCTTTATAATGTTACAATAGAATATGTATATGTCGTAGCACTCATAAACCCCCAATACATAAACCCTGGATTAGAATAAAATGATAGTTAATTTGACCATATCTATAAAACCATCAGAAAAACCACCATGTACTTGAAAAACTGCATACCAAGAACCACAAAAATGGATGGTAAAAAATTACCCATTTTTTCAGGGTCGTTGCTTTGAACCCCATCCAAGGGGGCTACTTCCCCATTCATACCCCCAAAAAATTGGGGGTTGATAATGCGACCCCATGACCCCTATATGTGCATGGGGTTAGTCATGGAAAGGATACAACACATACCCAACATTTTCCCATTTATTGTTTACTTTGCATATGGGGGGGCACAATAGTGCACATTCAACAATACAAGGCAGTGATGCCTATTGTTTCTCTACACCAATATAACTTATTAGTTCTTACATATTTTGTTAATGCATCTACGACATTCTTCAAAGTGTCCATATTTAATGGTGACACCTTCTCTTCAATTGTATCCTTCACAAACTAATATTGAACATCAATATGCTTTACCTTCAAATGATAAGTGAAATAAAACATCAATATGCCATCTTCCTCTTCTTGTTTCTTGGGACACTAGTTTATAGAAAAAAATATACCTACATGAATAGGGACCTTCACAGGTTTACTTTCATGTATATTAAAGCTATAAAATATCTTCTCAACATACTTCCTCTTATTTAATGAAAGTTTCCTCTTTTCTCTATCTCTTTTAATTTCCATGCTACATGAAATTTGTAACACCAATATCCTTCATTTCAAATTTATAGGACAATTAAGTTTTTACATTCTTAATGAGTTCCCTGTCGTTTCCAGGCAACAACATATCATCTACATGCAATACAAAATAAATAAGATGATCACCAACTAATTCAAAATAAACAAAGTGATCCATTTTGGTCCTTGTGAAGTCAAGTCGTTGTATATATGTATCAAATTTTCGATACCACTTCCGTGGTGATTGTTTCAACCCATATAAGGACATTTTAACATGCATACCAACTCTTTCTTACCTTTTATGGAAAACCCTTTTGGTTGCTTCATGTATTTCTCTTCTTCCATATCCCCATGTAGGAATGTTGTCTTCACATTCAACTATTCTACCTCAAAATCAAAAGAAGCAATAATAGATAAAGGAAATATAATATAAACTAACTTTGCACAAAAGAAAAAATTATTACCAAGGTCAATTCCTTGCACTTGGAAATAACCTTTTGATACTAATTGAGATTTGTATTTCTCCACTTTTCCTTCTGCATTCAACTTCTTCTTAAACACCAATGTGCTTCCAATGGGTTTTCTTCCATCCAATAGCTCCACTAGATCCCAAGCCTCATTCTTGTCCAAGGTTTCCATTTCTTAAACCATGGATTTTTTCTATATATTTCCATCCTTACAATAAATTTCCTCCCTAACAGTTCTAAGATCATCATTATTAGTAAACAAAGAAAAACTTGAACATAAATTAGGTGGAGTATACTTTTCTATCTACCTTCTTTCTTGAACCCATCTTAACAAAACTAGAGTATGTGGTTCTTCTTCTTACTATTGTTCATCTGTAAAATATGATTCATCATCCCTTTGTTCAACATATATATTCTCTAGTTGTTTGTCCCTTGGTTGGAATTATTGTTTGATAACATCTTTCACTTCTCTAAATACCACATCTTGATTATACACAACATTCTTTGTTTCTAGGTTCCAAAGCATGTAACCTTTTAAACCACGTTTATAACCAATAAAGATGCACCTTTCAAATTCTCTATCAAACTTAGTTCTATTTTCCTTTGCAACATGTATATATGCCTCATAGCCAAAAACCTTGAGTTGTGTTAGAGATGGTTTCTTACTAGTCCATAGCTCAAGTGTAACCTTATCATCCAATGTTGATGAGGGTGATATATATACCAAGTAACATGTAGCATCCATTATCTATACCTAGAATTCTTGTCCTAACCTAGCACTAGTGAGCATGCTCCTACCTTTCCCATTAAGATATGATTCATCCTTTCTGCAACTTCATTCTATTGATGTGTGTATGGGGTAGTCTTATGCCATGTTATACCACACTTCTTACAAAAATCTTCAAATTCCTCCTCTCAAAACTTTCCACCATAATCCATCCTCAACACCTTTATTTTATTATCTATTTGATTCTTCACCAAAGCCTTAAATTCTTTTAATTTGTTAAAGACTTTAGATTTCTTCGTAAGAAAATATATCGATATATTCCCCAAGAATTTCTCTATAAATAAAACATAGTACACATATTTACACAATGATGGAACTAACGCAAGTCCAAACACATCATTATACATTAGCTATAGTATTCCCTCTTCCCTCTTAGCACTAGAGGAGAATCTTACCCAATTCAACTTCCCATATAAACAATGTTCACAGAAATCAAAATCTAGAGAACAATTAGACATATCTTCTACCATACCATTGTTGTGTAATTCTCGAAGGCCCTTCTCTCCAATATGTCCTAGCCTTTGATGCCACAACATAGTCTTTTCTCTAGAAAGTTAGAATTTTTCCTTGCTTCAACTCCACTTTCAGGAACAACAAAATAATTACACCCATCACTAATAGTACTTCTCATTAACTTATACATAGTTCCAATCCAAAATCCCCTTTTCAATACCATTTATGCTTGAACCATCATGTGAGTATCCTTTTCAAACATTATTATTACACCAGTAATGCCCATCTTGCTTATATAAATCAAATTTACATCTAATCTTAGAATGTATAACACTAGGAAGTGTTCTAATCCTTCCACACATGAGATTCAAATTAACTTTTCCTTGTCTTAGGATTTAAGATATTGATTCATCTCCTAAGAAAACATAACCTCTATTAGCACTTATAAATGTCCTCTTAGCTATAGGAGAGAAATTTCCAAGTTAACCTTTTTTCTCCAACTTGCATATTGAAGGCTAGCCCCTTCAATCTAGAGAGGGATCTCTCTAACCTTTACACTGTTACTAGATATCTAGATAGGTTGTGTTGATGTAGGGTTTGGTTGGGTCTGAAGTAAATAGTTCATTGGGTGATGGAGTTAAATAGATAGGGTTTAGATTAATTTACCAAGATAACTAGTCTTCTAGTCAAGATTGATAAAGGCAAGGTGGATAACAGATCCTAGACCTTTGTCATTGTTGTAGATGGATGGAGAAAGCAGGGAAATATTCCACTACAATAGGGAATACATAGTGAGTCCTATAGTAGCTTTAGAGGATCAAAATGAGAACATTTGAAAAAATCGACTCAGACCATCGCAACATAAATGAATTATGAATCAATTAATCTTTTTCAAATACTCAGAAGACATATGTTCATGGGATTATAAAGAAGAAACTATAAAAACCCATAAAGAATACATACTAAAACCTATTATCGCATGGATCTTTATATCAGTGGTCAAAATCTACTGATATTGGAATACTAAAATGAATAGATTATTCAAAAAAACATATACAGTGACTATATCATTTCAAAAAAACAACCCTTTCTCCATATTTTTCATGTAATATATAGGAAAATACAATAGATATCGAGATCCATAATTTGTGGAAAGTATTAATTACAATATCCATAAAGATACAAAAGAAATGGATTTAAAAACCCATATTTAGTATGATCCCCACGTCAAATTTGATGAGGTGGCCTTAAACTGTTGACTTGGCATTTTTATAGAAAACAAAATTTCAAAAAATCTGGCAAATTCCCAAATATAGGGTCTAAAGGTGCATTCGAATCTTCCAGAACATGACACTTGTTAGAAAAAGGAGGGAGGTTTCTGTTAAATGATCCATTATATCCAAAAACCTCTTGTATTTTTCCACATTTCATCTCTAATTGGTCGAAAATGCCTTTTTAAAACAATGGCTAAAACAAGAAAAAACATAATTACAAAATCTGTAAGAATAGGCCTCAAACATTGCTCTGTAGTTTCTAAACCATGATTTATGGGTAAAATATGAAACAAAATTTTGTAAATAATCTTGTTCACAACAAAACATGCTTTGGTTTTTTAAAATCCATTACCAACTGCTTGGAATATTTGTTTGAACATAGAGACTAAAACATGAAAAACATAGTGTTGGTAAACTTGTTACCTTTGCAGTTGACTTTTCATTGACTAGGAAGTCCAAATTTCTAATCCGTGTTGTGATGCCATCAAAGGAGTGGATGAAATCATGGAACCAACTCAAGTTGTACCCATTGAAACATTGAAACACTAGATCCCACCCTGCATCTTTTAAAAGATCCAACATTTCGGGGTATACCTCAAAATACATGCCAACAGGTTCAAATCTCTTTACATGGCCAGACCGACCCATATTACAAAGCTTCTAAACATGAAAACAATTTTATCAACTTTGAAGCACTCTATTTGAAGGTTGTAAGATGCTCAGAAAGCTTCCTGCACACCACAGCTGCAAATATGGGTTTGTTGGAAAACACTGTTTTAGGGAAAACAATGTAGATTAGGGTTTGTCCTTTAACAACTCTATTGGGTATGAAAACACTGCTAGTTGTCAAGTCATGGATAAGGGGGGCTAATATTTTATGAATAAACACTTTGGAACTCAAAATAATGGAATTAGTTGGTCAAAAACCAAGTTTTAAAATTTTTCAATAGGCGCTACAAAAATATTTCGTAGTGTCGCACTATGAAAATATTTCGTAACGCCAGCTGAAATTTCACTATAGGTTAAAGCACTGTGAGAAAGTTAGCTTAATATTAAGGTTAGGATAAAATTTTTTGATGAGACATATTCTTAGGCTTAGCTAGAAAAAATTACAAAAAATACAATACCTCCTATACATAATTATGACCTTGCAAAAGATGGACTGATAACATTGTCTTGAAGTGAAGGTGTAAACCTGAGGCTAACAGCTCGCCCCAGTGGGGATACTATCTCCCCATGAGGTAGTAGATGACATGTAGACCCTTTTCTTGATCCATTGGGTTTCTCCCAACCAAACTCTAAGCCTATACATTGATATGTCCAACAATCTGACTTGTAACTGAAAGAAAACTACAAAATGACCTAAAACTACTGCACACTGAAAAACAAAAAGCTGAAATAGATGTTGAAACTCATGCTTGCCCTAACAAACTTATTGCACACCTCTATCTACACTAACCTGCTGAAATTTTTCCCAATCAGGTGATACGGAATTTCCATTGCAGCCAAGCAAGGAGATGGCCACTCACTGTTATTCTGCTCACACCTTCCATAAGCAGACAAAGAAATGTAAAGGATGACAACTCAAAATGAAAATTGAATCCAAAACCTAAGCTTATAAAAAAAACAAATTCCACCTTCACTAATGACTATAATATACTGGCCAAAGGATTATGTAAAACATGCAAATTCACCTCTTTTTGATGAGAAAAAATAGGAGAACAAACTTCATTTACAACTATTGGTTGTTCTTGCTTTATACCTTGATTATCAATGTCATTTAAAAAAAACATGGTAGTAGAATGTTAATAATTCTCATCAGAAAAATATTCTATACCATCTAGAATAGGTTCAAATATGCCAACCACATCATGTGCATTAAAAACACTCTCTTACTCATCAAACAATTATAATCTTGCCTCACTAACCTTCAATAACTTTGTTTGAAAACCGTTAATTCGAATTTCAAATGAATTAATAGAAATAAGTTCTTGTACATGATTCTCTTGCGAATGTGAGAAAAAATTGTTCAGAATCATGATTTCCATTAGACCAAAATATGTAGGTGTTAATCAACAATCACATCGCCAGAGATAAGGATCCACAAGAGGTGGTTAGTCCATGTCACTAAACACATGGGGAGTGTTGGTTTATCAAATGTCCAACAATATCCCCCCCAATGCGAGTCAGGTGTGTATCGAACTCATGACCTAGACTCTGATACCACTTGTTGGGAATCATGATTGTCGTTAGCCTAAAACTTGCAGGTGTTAGTTAATGATCACATCACTAGAGATAAGGATTCATGAGAGGTGGTTAGTCCATGTCACGAAATACACGGGGAGCATTGGTTTATCCAATGCCCAACAAACACCAATATCAGCATTCTCACAATTTTGATTTTCAGTAATTTCATCATGGGAAAACAAACTCATAAAATGATTGATTTGAAGAGGAAACCGTTTGACTATACTCATAATCTTGGTCACATAAAAGTTGACAAACCTATTGCATATAGTCATCAATTTCAGGTGATGAAACATAACCGTCTACACCAAGAAGTTGATCTATTTCATTTTCAGTTAAGGGAGAAGCTCCAATCTGTTGAAAATTGTCCTGATTATCAGAACAACTAGTTTTTGCTATTTCTTGATGAGAATACTATTAAAAAATGGTTTCTTGAATTTCCTTATACATTAACTCCTCATCACCATACAAACTTTAAAGGTGTTCAATGAAACTTTCAACATGCTCACAATAGTTTTCGACCCGCAACAAGGAAGGATAGGATTATTTATAATGCTCAAAAAATATTGTATGAAAGTCCTTTAAAGAGTATAGACAAGCAGGTGGCAATTTTTCATACCATGACCTCACGTCTTCTTCTAGGGTAGCCATTGATGGACCTCCAAATTAGACACAAACTAAGGCCCATCTAACCTTTCTTAGGCACATTAGGGATATATTAAACCTCTCCTTCTACACTTAATAATGTTTTTTAGCTTTAATATGTTCATTAGGAAGGTTTATGGATAATTGCATATTTGTGCATAATATTATTTATTTTTGTAGAATATTGGGCAGATTGTGAAGATTTGGAGGAAGAGATAATTTAGGGACTTGTGCCCTACTATAGGAGGATCATATTGGATAATAAATCAACAAGATATTATGAAATTATTGCACAAAATTTGGAGCTCCAATGGTTGAGAAAATCTAGGAATGTGTTCCCTATCATTTAATGAAGATTCCTAGTGTTGGGAACCAAATCCACTATTTGAGGGATTTTGGAGGGGAAAAATTCCTCCTTTCAAGGAGAATTCTTCCTCATCATTTTTTATAAGTACCAATTTGAATTTTCCTCTAGGGGTTGGTTTTTCTTAGTCTTCTTGTGGATAAAACTTGTATTTTTTGCTGAGAAATGGCAACAAGAAATTCCAGTTTAATTTGTCCTTGAATTAAATTGAGAAGTAAAATCAAATTCTATTCTCATCGAAACTTGTAAATAGTTAATTAAGTCTAATTAAGTTAATGATCTTAGGAATTTTAATTTGGAAGTCTTTCTGTAGTCATGTATATGTTCTCCCTAAATTTTAGGAGTCCAGGATGAGTTTATTTGAGTTTTAATTAGATAAGTCATTTTACTGAGTTTTGGTTAGTAAAATTAGTTCTAACTGTTTGTGGAAATAACAGATGACTAACATTCAGTTGGTGCACTAGTGCATCCGTAGGTGTTACTCTAGTTAATTGAAGATTCCCTCATGAAAAACTCAAGCATGTCAGTTCAGAGACAGACCCAATTGAGACTAAAATGCAAGGACAATGTACCAATCAAAGAAGGACTTATGTTTGGATTGTACAGTTTTAGAAGCATGAATTCCCTTTAAATACGAGTTATTCATCCTAGGAATTGTGTAAGGAAATAGGGGCTTGGTAGGCAGTGGAAATTGGGTAAGTGGTGGTTAATAGCAGGCTTGTGAGGTAAAGAGTTGAGCATACTTTTGTGGAATTATTTTAGTGAGAACAAGATTTGTATCTTCACTCATATTTTTTATTAATGCAACACAGATAAGCAGGGTTTTGAGTTGTGGCTTTCCCTAGGAAAATCATTTTATTGAGTTGTGGTCAGTTAAATTAGTTCTGACTGTTTTTGGAAATAATAGATGACTAACAGTCAGTTGGTGCACTGGTGCATCCACAAGTGTTACCCTAGTTAATTGAAGATTCCCTCATGAGAAACTCATGCATGTTAGTTCAGAGAAAGACCCAGTTGAGACTACAGTGCAAGGACAGTGTACCAATCAAAGAAGGACCTATGTTTGGATTGTGCAATTTTGGAAGCAGGAATTCCCTTTAAATATGAGTTATTCATCCTAGGAATTGTGTAAGGAAATAGGGGCTTGGTAGGCAGTGGAAATTGGCTAAGTGGTGGTTAATAGTAGGCTTGTGAGGTAAAGAGTTGAGCATACTTTTGTGGAATTATTTTAGTGAGAACAAGATTTGTATCTTCACTCATATTTTTTATTAATGCAACATAGATAAGCAGTGTTTTGAGTTGTGGCTTTCCCTGGGAAAATTTATTGTGTTATGTTCCATTGATTTGTCTTCTTCTTGTTCATATTATTTTTGTCGATCTATTGGCTTGTGCTGGTTGAAAGTAGAAGTAGATTCTTGTCCTTTGCTTTAGTAAATTGCATAAGCTTTTGAATCTATAGGAAATTATACATGGTATCCAAGCTGAATTCATTATACTAGAGGAGATTTCAAAGTTTTGAGTTTTGGGTTACAGGTGAAATTTGAATTTGTAATACATACTTTAGATGGCATTCTACGATTTACGGTTCGAATACGCCTTGGAAGGAAACTTGAACTATATATCCTGGAGGGACAAAATGGAAGATTTTCTAGAGGATAATGGCTTGAAGGAATTCATTGATCAAGACATTCCTAAGCTAACAACATCAGATACATAGAATTTGGTCGAATGGAAGAAGTGTGTGGCAAAGGCGAGGCATATAATCCTTGAGGGAGTTTGAGACCACATTGTATTGAGTCTCCATGGAAAAGAAACTCTGTATGCTATGTGGAAAGCATTAACACACTTGTATCAGAACAATAGTGACCAAAGGAAATTGAAACTGAAGGACAAATTGCAAAAAATCAAAATGGAGAATGGCGAGACTATTCCAAAATACTTGACCAAGTTCACTCAATGTCATGGTGAACTTGGAAGTGTTGGAATCATGGTTGCCAAGGATGATATGGTGATTCTTTCTCTTCTGGAACTCCCAAAGAGTTTGCATAGTTATCAAAAATTTGACAATGGTCAGGAGAATCTACTAGATTAGGAACGACTATGGTTGGATTTGATGCAAGAGGAGATTAGGAGGAACATCAGGGATGGCTCTTCAACAAAGACTGATGATGAAGAGAATTGTGCCTTAGTGATTAAGGAAAATAAGAGGAAAGGGTTCCCATTGCAAATCGGATTCTTGCCATGGAGGTAAGAAGAAATACAAGACAAAAGTTAAGTTCTTTCATTGTCATGAGTTGGGCAATTTTTCTACAAAGTGTCCACTCAAGAAGCCCAAGAATAAGTCCTCAGGAGGAACAGTGGGTGAGGCTTTGGCCTCTCAATTGAAATTGGACTTTTCCCTCATTGCATGCATGGTGTCATCAATGATGGGAAGTGTATGGTACTTAGGCAATGGATCTTCATTCCACATGACTAGTGACAAGGAGTTATTCAGTGACCTGGAGGAGAAATATCTATATCCATAGCAAGATGGGTGATGAAGGGAGGTATAATGCTACTGGATTGGGAATGCTTACTTTTTAGAGAGAGCATGGAGCTCCACTCACCTTGGAGAACGTTATGTATGTGCCCAAGCTAAAGAAGAACTTGGTATCTATTTCCATGCTTGACGATATAGACTATGATGTGATCTTCTCGAAAGTAAAGGCATTCCTTCGACACATAGCCACAGGTCAAGTAAAGAAGATAGGGATTCGGGTGAAGAATCTCCATAAGCTGGAGGTAGAGGATTTTGCTGCCTTGAGCACAAAATCAGAGATGGTGTAGAGCCAAGACGTTGTCAAGTTGTGGCATAGGCGATTGGGACACTTTCATCATGGGCCTTTGAAGATCATGCAGTTCTCCAATGGTTTTCCGAAAGGTACATTAGAGCAAGTTGATACATGCAAGGGGTGTATTTTGGGTAAATACACCAAGTATTCCTTTCAAGACAGGGATAGTCGAGTAGAGGCTATTCTAGAGTGAGTCCATTCAAGTGAATGTGGACCATTCTTGACAGCATCCATGACAAAACACAGGTATTATGTTATATTTGTTGATGAATTTTCTCGAAAATGCTGGATATTTTTCATGCAGAAGAAGGATCAAAATTTCACAAAGTTTTGTGAATTTAAAACATTGGTTGAGAAAGAGTCGAGCAAGAAGGTTAAATCTCTATGGAGTGATAATGGTGGTGATTATGTCTCAAACAAGTTTAAGAAATTCTATGCAACAAACGAGATTAAACAAGAGTTGAGGATACTCCATAACACTTAGAAGAATGGGGTGGCTGAGAGGAAGAACATAATCATATTAGGGGTAGCGAGGGTGATGTTGCATGATCAGGGTCTCCCAATACAATTGTGGGCTAAGGCATGAAAGACGTCATTTTATGTTCAAAACCGTAGCCCACATCAGATACTTGGGATAAATACACCAGAGGAGGCTTATTCCAGTAAGAGGCCAGATGTTGGTCACTTCAGGATTTTTGGGTCATCAATATATTTCCATGTGACCAAAGATGCACGGAAGAATCTTGAGCTGATAACAGAGTTAGGGATACTTATGGTGTACAATGATACACCTCACAACTATCGGGTGTACTTTTTGACCAGCAATATGATAGTGGTTACAGGGATTTTAGATTCGATGAGGAGAAGGCGATGCAAATTTCCCTTGAGAGGGACTGTCAGCTACATGTAGTTGAGGATATTTTATCTCCTATGGTTGAGGAGCCTTAGATTGATGTGGAGTAGCCACATGCCGAGGATTCATGAGCGGAGACATCCACTCAGATGGAGTCTTCCAGAGATGGGAGAAATTGCACTAGAGAGGTAGATAGATTATTGTCAAATGCTAGAGAGAATGTGGGATCACCCACATCACAATGCATATAGAGGACGTCACCTAATAGGTACACTAGATACATGGCTCTTATGAGTGGATGTGTTGTGATAGAACCATCTTCCTTTGAGGAAGCAGTGCAACATTCGGTTTGGGTTGATGCCATGGTGGATGAGTATGACTCCATAGTTCGTAACAGTGTTTGGGATGTGGTCCCGAGATTGGAGGATAAGTCTGTGGTGAGCTCCCATTGGCTTTACAAGGTAAAGCAAGCTACACATGGTAGTGTGGAGAAGCATAAGCCAAGATTTGTGACCCGTGGTTTTTCACAGCTATAGGGGATTGACTATGATGAGACCTTTTCTCTTGTTGTAAGGTACTCGTCAATCAGATCTATATTGGCACCATCAACATAGATGGGTTGGAAGATAAATCATATGGATGTGAATACAACCTTAATGGCACAATTGAGGAAGAGGTGTACATAAAGCAACCTGAAGGTTTTGAAACCTTAGACCGTGAGTCACATGTGTGCTAGCTCAAGAGAGCGTTGTATGGGTTGAAGCAAGCACCTCATGCTTGGTACACCAAGATAGATAGCTACTTCACTGGGTTGGCCTTCATGAAGAGTGAAGCAAATGTGAACTTGTACCACATAGTGGTGGAAGGTAAACTAATGATAATTGCAATTTATGTTGATGATCTCATACTGATAGGTGATGATCAGCAGATCAAATCTTGCAAGGAGGACCGTGCAAGAGAGTTTAAGATGAAGGACTTGGGGATCATGCATTACTTTCTAGGCATGGAAGTATGGTAGGGTGATGGGGAGTTGTTTGTGCCTCAAAGAAAGTATGCCAACAAGATACTCAAGAGATTCCACATGGAGAGTTGCAAGCCTATGGAGACTCCCCTAGCTGGTAACTGGAGGAAGGAGGATGCTACTTTGAGAGAGGTAGTGGAATATATTGTTTACAGGAAGCTTGTGGATTCACTCATGTACTTCGTGAACACACGACTATATTTATGCTATGTAGTTAAACATCTTATTAAAGTGATGGTTAGGCCTACCAAGCTGTATTGGAAGGCGACAAATCATGTATTGAGATACCTTAGGGGTACTTCTCATTATGGATTGTGGCACAAATGAACAAAGGGAGTGCATCTTCAAGGCTTCATGGATCCATATTGGGCAGGGATTCCATCCGACAGGAAGAGCACATCATGAGGGATCTTCAGTATTGGGTCAACGATAATTTCTTGGCACAATAGAAAATAGAGATCGGTTGCACTTAGTTCGGCAGAGGCATAATACATGGTTGCGAGGTAGGTAGCATGTGAGACCATCTTGATGAGGAAGATCCTAGTTGGTCAATTTGGTCAGCAGATGGATCCGACAGTGATTTACTATGATAATCAGAGTTGTATCAAACTCTCTGAGAATCTGGTTTTTCATGATAGGTCCAAGCACATTGATATCTAATGTCATCACCTCAGAGATTGAGTATTGAGGTTGATTTTCTTGTTAGAGTACATTCCCATGAAGGAGCAAGATTTTGACATTTTGACAAAGGCATTGTGAATATGTAAATTCAAGTTTCACAGAGACAGGATCAGGGTAGATGATAATCACTTTCTTGTTGAGAGGGATTGTTGAGAAATGGCAATAAGAAATTCCAGTTTAATTTGTCCTTGAATTAAATTAAGAATTAAAATTGAATTCTATTCTCATAACAACTTGTAAATAGTTAATTAAGTTTAATTAACTTAATTAGATTAGGAATTTCGAGTTGGAAGTCTTTGTGTAGTTATGTATATGTTCTCGCTAAATTTTAGGGGTCTAGGATGAGTTTATTTGAATTGTAATTAGATGACTCAGTTTGGTGAGTTATGGTCAATTAAAATTAGTTCTAACTGTTTTTAGAACTAATAGAAGACTAATAGTCAGTTGGTGCAGTGGTGTATCCACAAGTGTTACTCTAGTTCACTGAAGATTCCCTCATGAGAAACTCATGCATGTTAGTTTAGAGAAAGATTGATTTGAGACTAGAGTGAAAGGACAATGTACTATCAGTTGTATGATTTAATGAGTTGTAAATATCATGTACGCAATCAAAGAAGGACCTATGTTTGGATTGCACAATTTTGGAAGCATGAATTCCCTTTAAATACGAGCTATTCATCCTAGGAATTGCGTAAGGAAATAGGGGCTTGGTAGGAAGTGGAAATTGGCTAAGTGTTGTCTAATGGTGGGCTTGTGAGGTAGAGAGTTGAGCATACTTGTGTGGAATTTTTCTAGTGAGAACAAGCTTTGTATCTTCACTCATATTTCCGATTAATGTAATACAGATAATGGGGTTTTGAGTTGTGGCTTTCCCAAGGAAAACTTATTGTGTTATCTGTCATTGATTTGTCTTTTTCTTGTTCATATTGTTTTCGTTGATCTATTGGCTTCCACTAGTTGAAAGTAGAAGTAGATTCTTGTCCTATGCTTTATAAATTGCACGAGCTTGTGAATCTACAAGAAATTCTATATTTTTGCAGTTCCTTTTTCATTTCTAGCAGGGAACTACTTAGATTGATTCAAATAATGAAGAATGGTTCCATTTTGAGCTTCTAAAGATTGGCCTCTTTCATAGGACTCTAAGTATCCTTGGGCTTGGCCATCCCAAGAGCCTCATAGCCCATTTATATAATTTACTTTTCTTCTTTTCACTTCTTTTCACATGCATCTCTTGTTCTTGTTTTTCCTATTTCAACATTTAGTATTGATGATTTCTTGTTGTAGGATTAGGTTAAATGGTTGAAGTGAGTTCTTTGTAGGATCACAAGAATTATTTCATCCTTGGAACAACTTTTAAAGGTCATAATAATCATTGATCTACTTGGATTAGCTTGCCTATACACAAATCTAAAATATTCTGGAAGTCCCTAGTAGCGAATAGTAATAGTTTTATGCCATTTTTTAGAAAATGATAATGAGCTTAATTTGGATTTATTATGCTTGAATTATATCATAAAATAATTCAATTTAATAACAAAATTTACCCCATTTCATTTTCTTTTTATTAGGTTAGTCATTTGATATGTTAACTAGCTCACTAGTTCTCAAATTTCTAGATTTTAGACTAGTAACTTTCTACAATTTTTTAGCATGTGTTATCAGGGGTATTTATGAGTGATTCCACTTGGAATGGAGACCTAAGGAATCTTGTTGAATAAAAAAAATTGTCCCATCCCATTTGGATTTAAGTTACTTGGTCATTCAGTGAATTATATCTTCTTGTAGCAAACTTGTAACTTCCTGTAGCAAACATTGTAACTTCCTGTAGCACTCCTCTAGCACATGTAAACTTGACCAAATTTGCTAATTTTTTTTTTTTTTCTTAGGGTTGAATTATAACCCCTAGGCTATAAATACATGATTGATGAAGAATAAAACACCAATTAGGAAATTCATTTTAAAAAAGTAGATTAGGCCTATTTATTTGAATTCATGCTCTTAGGATTTCAATTACAAATTCTTGTTCTTGCCTAGGATTAGTTTTTTTCAAAGTAACATTTCCATTTATGCAATTAGTTTAGGATTTTATTTCGTTACGTTCACTCCATTACATCATGACAGTGAAAGGACACATTATATGCTGCGCATATAGTGATGATGCCTCTGTTTGTATGAACCCCAGGTTGCTAATTAAAGTTGGTAGCCTTAGGAGTTGCAAAATTCTTGTTGCAATACTGAGGCTCATCACTTTTTATCACATGGTGTAGTAAGAGCCACATCACCATTCATTTTTGTAGGTAGAAGAATAAGAGGTGATAGAGAAGGTAGGAGAAATGGATGGAGATGATGACAATGAGGAAGATCCTCTTGGATTTGCCATTCAAGATACTGATGTTAGTGTGCACATGAAGAACATACATTCATATTTTCTTCCAAAATTTCATGATCTAAGGCGAGAGGATCCGAAAACCTTTCTCTTCGAATTTGAAATACTTTGTAGATCTTATGGTTACTTAATAAACACTCAAAAGTTGAAATTGTTTCTGACAACGTTGAAGGATAAAGCTCTTAAATGGTTCATGAGTTTAGGGACTAATTCAATAAGATCATGGAATGATATGTAAAAGATATTTCTAGAAAAATATAAAGATCATTATCTTAAAGAACAAATCTTTCGAATGAATCAAAAAGAAGATGAGAGACTTGAAGATCTAATAGAGAGGTTCATGTATAATGTTAAGAGGGAAAAATTACATCATTTAGGATTTGACACACTAAAAAAATTCTTACTTAGAACAATTAAGGATGAGTGGATTGATATCCTTGATCTCATGAGTAGAGGTGATGTATACCAATTATCATTTGAATAAATTTTTGAAACATGCAAATACATATCAAGAGGAAGGGCGAGAGTAAGTAAATCAACATCAAGATCGGTAAGTCAAGCTAAACTTGGGAACTTGCTTGATGACTTTAAAACAAAAATTCTTAGCAATCTAAGTAAACAAGTAATAATATTAAGAATGCAAGATGAGGAAAAATAATATGTCGATACTTGTGTTTTCCATGCAGAATCACATGTTAAATATTTCCCATCATTATCAAGGTTGGAGGAAGTTTACCAAGATGACAAAGGAGAAAGTCAATAACCAAAGAAGCTATGTTATGTAGCTCCAAGAGGACCACGAAAGCCTAGTCAACCTCATATAATGTAAGAGCCTAATTTACAATCTCAAGCTTATGCACATCCATCTCAATGTAATTGGAATACACCCTTTCCTTCACAACATTAGCAATCTCAACCCCAAAACCAATCTTGGCAACAAGGTTTTCAAGGAACATATGAGAGAAATACACAATATCCTCAATATTTTCCTTAATATCCTCCATACTGAACTCCATGTTATCCCTACCATCCACTGATCCGAACTTAAACATGAACGCAACAAATTACAGAGATAACCATAAACACATATATGTAGCGGAAATAATACTTCATTTCATTAATGTAAAATACTGAAATATGCTTACAAACAATAATGGAAATAAACTAGCTAGGGCGATGGTAGCTTATCTCTGAGAAGAGATGTGGTGGCTACATGCCTCTGAACTCTCTTACAATGAGGCTCGAAGGCCTATTTATTGTTGAGAAACAATGGAAAACCCTTAACATTCCAAAACCTAACCTAGAAGATGAAACGCCAAACTGTGGGCCCTGTTTGGGTAAATCGGTACATCAGCTTCCCGGGGTCGTAACTTTGGCATACGATCTTCGTTTGACGCATACAATAGCATGTTAGAAAGATCTATCCGAGTACTACCACTTTGGGAAGGGCAACATCAGTCCATGGACCCATGTTGCCCGCAGATTTCCCAAAAAACGTCGTTCAGGGCCTCAAAACGGCTCTATAATTTCAGGACCCAAAAAATTGCTAAATATAGTAAGTTATGCTACAATTAAGGAAACTGAAAATGCTGAGAGAAAAAATGGTGGGGGTCTAGGTGGACTTGGTAGGTGGCCACCAAGATCCACCTGGATCATCCACCTCCACCACAACCACAACCCCAACCACATCCATCTCAAAGATCCACTCCCACTCAACTACTTGTACCACCATTTCCAAACACACACAAGGATGTAGCTCAATCCACTTACAATGCTAAGGTACAACACTTCCTAACATCTCATCTTGATCTTAATGGTATTCATCTTAGCTGAGGAAGAGTATTGAAAAAAATAGATTCTCTTGATGCTATTGAAGGACAACATGCAGAAAAAGAAGATTCAAATGATAAGACCAAAGAATCATGGGCTGCACTTGATGAAGAGCATAGATCAAAATCAGAGATTGAGAAAGTTCACTCATGTCACAATTAGATCCTCTATGTGTTCAAGAGAATAATCAACAAAAAGAGGGAGATTTGAATGTCATGGAAGAATAATACATCCAAGATTATCCAAATCATGAAGTGGACTAGGAGCATCACAACTATAGTGAAATATGGTCCCAGACAATCATTAAGTTGCAACAACACACTCTTCTTCAACTATGCTTGATATTTTCAAAGTCAAAGAATTTGGTCAGTAAAATTCAGGTAGATGTCAAAGCATATATTTCAAGCATACACATTAGTTTATCTGTCACCTTGATGTGCACATGGCTCCATTGGAAGTATTCCTATACTTGAAAGAGATTTTGTTTTTCAAGTAAAGTAAGATAGAAAAAGAAAAAAATGAAAATAAGGTAAAAAATAAAACATCAGGTGGAAACCTCATTTGAGGCACTTGATATTGGCTCATTGATTGAAAACCTCCATGAGGTGGTTAATGGGTTGGAAAAAGAGAAAAATAGAAAAATAAAAGATCCTAGGTGAAAACCTCCTTTGCAACGCCTAAGCAGACCTACTAGTTGAAAACCTCATGGAGGTAGATAGTAGGCCTAAAAGAGAAAAAAAAATGAAAAAATCAAAAGAAAAAGAGCATTTTATCCATATATCTCTCTCTAATGATTGTAGTGGCTCTCCAACCTTTGCAAGCAACAAGAACACTTTAGCACCAAAAGGAACAAATTGACAAGAATCTAGTCAAAGGAAGTCAAACTTGGGCTTTCTTCTCCTTTGCCCAGATACTCCAAAATGACCAAAGTCATGTCAATCCATCACCCTCATCCATTTCCAACATTCACCCATCATTTCCAAGTCTTTCTCATTCATTTTCCTTGCTATCCTAAAATGCTACAAGAGGGCTCTATTTTGCTACAGGAAGCCAAAATACACAGAGCAATTGTTTTTGTCATATATTGAAATCCTTGCATCCATTTTCCAATATGTTTCATTTGGAGATTCATATGGATGATGATAACATGCTCAAGAAATTTCAGCAAATTCTGGTGCACACGTTTCGAGAAATCGACCTCCATCGCCTACAACCATTCTTAGTTTTTCTCGATATTTGTGCATCCATTCGCCACAATGTTTTATGGGGAGGTGCATAAGGATGATGGAAATATTCCCCAAAAAATTTAGGTCAATATATTAAACCATTTGGGAGATATGGACAAAACAAGTCTACTACAAGAGGTTGTCCTGAAATGCTATAAGAAGGACCAAAATTGCTGCAGAAGCTCATATACAAAATCTCCTCCATACTTCAATCCATACCATATCACATGCATACTCCTAACTCATATAACCATGTATATCCATCCTCCAATCAACCAGAAAGTCAAATTTCACCTCCTCGTTGTAATGCTACAGGAGGTCTTATAATGCTATAGGAGGAGTTTGTGTAGCTACAGGAGGGATATCTAGCGAGAAGAACAAACTAAAGGGACATGATGCCTTAATTAAATGATGAAGAAGGTCCTCCAATGATTTTCTAATCACCCATCCATCACTCATCCGCTCCATTTTACCTAAATTTTCTCAAAATGTTTACTTCGTCCTGCCTAAAAAACACGCAGAGAGCATTGTTCTCCAATTTTCCATTCTTCACATTACCTTCTCATGAATCAAACCTTGTTTACATGGTTTTTCATCACTCCCCTCAACACCACCATTCCAAATTAAGACTAGAATAAAGGATCAAAAGGTTTCTACAGTAATAAACTCCTCTTGTAGCAACCTGTGCAATCGAAAGAAATCTATGATATTTTTTTTCTCCCCGCCAATAAGAAGCATGAGGCAGCAATGTATGCACCCAAGAAGGGACTCATCACCCTCAAAAAATTACTCCACCAATATATGCAGCCCATTCATGAGAGAAACACATGCACACAAAGATGAACATGATTAGTCAAGGTGAAATCCAGTTTAGAAGACATGCACAACAACTGTACCTCTGTTTAGAAATAATATTGTTATACAACAAAATGACCTCCTCATCAGTTCAGAGGAGAAAGACATGATGGATTAAGCAATAGCCAAAATCACAGGCCTTGTTTCCACACTAATGTTGTCTATACACTGACAACATGCTTTATAAAGCTTCTTTGTAAGCCTAAGGGAGCGTTAGTGACTCTACTAACTCTACTTGTTGGTTCGTGGACAACGTTAGTGGATCCTAATGAGAATCTAGAGGTCAACGAAGTGAATTGACTGATAAATATCTCTATATTCCCTCCTAAATCTACTCAGAAATGCAAGGAAACATCTAGAGTTTGACCTATTTGAGGGATTTCTAATCCTAATGAAGGAGACAAATGGGAAAGAGCTCAAAAGCATGGAAACATCATTGCTTTTACCTAAACAAACTCATGGAGGAACTTGGAAACCCTAACTCGAATGCTATATAAGCAGAGCTAGGGCTACGGTGATAGAGGTCAGATCATTTGAAAGGATATCTTATTTGATTGTTGAGCATAGTCTCAAATCTAAGCATAACGAGTTGGTAAGAAGGGAGAGAGAGAGAGGAGTTGGAGGGGTAAGGGAAGGCTGATGCAATAGATGGTTGTAATCACCCTTTCGACATTAATATAGAATTGGAGTTGTACTGTCTACTCCGTGGTGTTGGTACTATCATTCATTTAGTTGTTTGTCCAATACCTTTTAGCATGAGCATCTTAGTTATGTGTAACTAGATGTCTTTTATATATTCATGTATTAATTATCAGGTTGTATGTTGTGATTATGCTCGTCTCTTCTAGTTTGTCATTGAATATGGACATGCCTGTAGCTTTGTGACAGCTGCAGATAATCTTACAGTCTGCCAAAGGTTCCGAGAAGACCTTTGAGGGTATCTCCATTCTCCATACACCGTGCATTTTATCCTATAGTAGAATTGGCGACTCCGCTGGGGACTATACACTAGTTCCCGGTTCACTCGGAAATTTCCTAAATTACTCCTCCTTCTAGACCTTCCTATACACCTTCCTATACTTTTGCATTCCTTTTTTGACCCATCAAGACCTTGCAACATTCTTCCTTCATATATTCAGCCCTAGATCTAATCCCCAAAGCCTTGTTTTGAAGTATTTTCCCACACTAACGCAAGTTAGCAGTGTAAGCAAAGCTTTATAAAGCTTTGTGTCTCCACAAACAGTGCGTTAGTACCTCCAGTAACTCTTTGTGGCCTCTAGCACAGAGCGTTAGTCACCCAAATTTTGACATGTAGCTGTGTCTGTAACCTCAAAGAGATGGGAAACCTACTCATGGATTGATAAAGGATATGCAGCTATATTTTGTTAGCAAGATATGTGTCCTGAAATATTTTTTTTTTAGGAAATAGTTTTTTCTTCTTTCTTAAAAGTTTTTATAAAGGAAAAATCGATTTTTTTTATTCATTATTCTGCTTAGCTGGTTAAAATCTTCTTTATTTGGTTTCAAATAGTTGTTAGAAAGCATTGAAAAATTTCTGTCAGTTATGCTAGTGTTATAATGACTAGGATGCATGGAACAAATACGGATGTCTGAAAGACTCTCCCTTGTAGAACACAACTTATTTCATCGAATTGAATATTTCAAGCATTGTCTTTTGCATGATTTTGAGTCAGAGTCCCACCAAATATCATACGTCAACACCCCTACCGAAGACACTAAAATAGTACACATAAAATCTACCTAAAATCAATTAGTAACTCTTTCTAGAGTAAACAAACATTAGTTTAGGCTAGGCTCTTGGGATAGGCAGTGTGAGTAACTGCCCAAGATCAGAAACCAAAACTAGTGTTATTAAAAGAGAGAAAATTCCTTCTACACTCATACTACTAGGACCACTCCAATAAAAGCCGAGCTAAATACGAGACAACATCGGATTGTAAGTGAAGGTAGCATGCCTTCACTTACAACTCCTTTGGGTATTCTTTGTATTGGGGATCCCTTCGGTGATTTTAGAGTTGAGTCAGGGACTCAGGTATCCTGCCCACACAGCATACTATATATGACTATGTCTTCCCGGTAGTGTCTGTGATCTAAGGTATCCTTGGTGGCCATACTTTTAGGGACTTACACAAGGTGACTGGGGTGGGATGCCCTGGTACCTAACACAAATGGACCTAATCTGTCTTTAGTTTTTGGGAGGGTGCTTGTCTTTATGAGAGTACTTGGCCCCTCAATCTGAGGTTCAAGCGAAGCTCTAGTGTAACCGTAACTATACATTTGGCCAACCCTCTTTATTATTCATTGTGATACTAGGTTTCATCTCCAGTGATTGGTGCTTATCACAAAGGGTCATTTCCCTTTGTTTGTTGATTGATTCACTTAATGTATTTTTTATCTTTTAGGTGCCACAGTGTTATCATTGAGACTTTAATAAACGTCACAATAAAATTTATTGATAAAAATTATCGGTCACCATGGCTACATTTGACCCTTGTCATCAATCTAGACAATTGTTAGGACTTCCTCCACTCATTGTGGAAGATCTGCTGAGCTCCAGTGAACTGGATTCCCCATCTTTGAGAAATCAGTCTCTGAGATCTCACACAGAATCAGTTTGGACAACTGATAATTCAAGCTTACTAGCGGATTTCTTTACTACAGGATTTCTTCCTCCCTATAACCCTCCGATCACAAATCCGTTGGACCCACTCTTGGTTCGCGTTTCACCTGTACCTCCTTTGTCTTTAGTTCAAACACTTCCACCCATCCCATGGATGACTAATAGGTCGTGGAACCTTTTGGATATTTTTGGTCCCCCACTACTTCCCCAGTCGACAATCACTACCACACCTTTGATGGTGAACCCTACTATCCCATTTGTCCCAGGTACAAACCCTCACATGACATCCTCCACAAGTGGAACCCAGCCTATGTCGGGTTCCACCCCTTTAGTGTCAAACTCTATACCTTTGACAAGTGCTACATACAACGTGTTATCACCAAAATAAGACCTTGATAGGCTGCTCATCAAGTCAATCTCAGTGTAACTATCTCAAGCCAATCTTTTGGCTGAGGCTTAGGATCCTCAGCCTGAGAGGGTTCTCTCAAGGGTTAATGATATTGATTGAAGATATAGATAGATGGCTAACTCTATGGTTTGTGATTTTATATGTTTATAGGTTGAAAGATGGAGACTTGCTACCATTGGGCTATGGAGTCAGTGAAAGAGATCAATATAACAAATAGTTCTTCTTATAAAACTAAGGCTTGTATATACTTTAAAGAAAGAGTAACACATTCAGGAAAGTCTTAATAACTTGAAGTTCATAGAAGTCAGAGCATGTGGGCATGAATTCTAAGTAATAAGTATTAAAACATTGAAGAAAACCATCCAAAGATAGGACCCAAGAACTCAATTCACCATAGTTTAACACTTAAAGGAAGTCAGAGGATGTTCCTCCATGAATTCTGAGTAATAAGTGTTAAGACTACGGAAGTAAAACATATCAAAGATAAAAGATAAAGCTCACTAAAGTACACTAAGAATCTCAGATTCAGAAAAGTTAAACTTCTTCTGTATATATCAGTCCCTTAAGTAGTCCTCTTCTATAACATTTTCCAGCCCTGTGTACATCGAAATTTACATTACTTATAGGCATCTAGCCTTTACAACAATTCTTCAAAGTGGATAGACCATTAGACTTTACAACTGACACCAAATCTAACTACTAACTAGATTCATAAAACTAGGACAGACACCTATTTGAATTAAGAGTTAGAGTCCTACTTTGACTCAAACACCTAATTATTACATTTAAACCAAACTGATCGAAATATTCCTCGAAATTAATCCTATATTTTAACCGTGCTGGCCATCAACCAACATTAATATTCTAACTACCTTCACGAAGTTACTCTGCCTATCATTAAGGAGATATCAGTTTGATGACCTGGCACATGTAGACTAGTGTCTTCAAATTCTTCGTTTAACTGAATATCTCCAGTTGTCAAATGAATGATCTAATACTCTTTGTCATGCTCTGATATTTTCATGCTTATATGGAACTACTTTACGTATGTTTTACCTTTATCCCTCCTCAAGAAACAACATTTTCACCTTCAGCCACTTCATCAACCAATAAAAATAACTCTGTTTTTCCTGAAAAAGAAGGCTGCACTCTTGAGATACTATCTCTTAATACCTGATAGCTGTTACAAACATGGAGGAGGCTTTTGTAGATAAGAATGTTTCTGAGAAAAACCTATCTTAGTTTTTTTAAAACCAGCTTCCGTTGTCCGGAATTTGCATTGTAAAATCATGTATAAAATAGGAGAAATTCAAAATTCTGAAAATAGGTCTCAAAGGAAACTTTGAATCTCAAAATTGGTAGCACCTGGTAGAAATTTTAAAAAGGTTTTTGTTCCTTGTTATGTTATTAGAAAAAACCTGCTTCAGAATTTTCAAACCCATCTTCATTTTCCTGAAAATTCTTTTTGAAACCAACAACTCAAAACAGTCCAAGAAACACACAAATCCCCTTGCAGCTCCTGGTAGAAATACATGTAACCTGTCTGGATGAACGTTTGTGTGAGGCTGAGGTCATCCATGATCAGTTAAAGCTCTATAGGCTCCTATCCAAACACATAGCCTTCTTTTATGCTTTCATCTTCATGGAAATTTCCCTTTATAACCCAAACTGCCCTCTTAAAAATATGACAGCTACAAAGAACTATTTGGACAAGAAGTTTTTTGTCACAAAGTTAACTTTTCAAAGGTGATAGCTGACAGATCTTGTGTCATTTCTTTAACTTCAGTTATCTTTCCTTTGTAGATTGAGGAGTCTGAAGAACAAATATTGATGTTTTACTCACTTGCTCTTTCACTTGCTTTCTAGGTTTCAGCTTAACAAATCTTTTTGACCTGGTCATTACAGGCTTACTGATTTCTGCTGGTGGAGTTTCTTTAGCCTTAGGGTTAATGCTTGTATCTTTATTTTCCATTCCAAAACCACATAAAAACAAAAATGAAGACCATTCTCTGTTGATCCATGACCTAACTGCCCAGAAATTGTCTTTGAACAACATGTGTAAAACTGGAAAATTTTGATTTATGAAAATATGGCTTCAAAGAAAGCCTTGTTTCTCTCAACTGGTAACACTTTTGAGGAAAGTGAGAGAGGTTATTGTATCTGGAGATTTTATGAACAGGAACCTCTTTCAGAATTCGAAAAGACTTTTTCATTTGGTTAGAAACGGATCATGAAGTGAACTACTAAAACAAAAACAAAAACAAAGTTTTCCTCTCAATGACTTTCAACAGTTTCGTAGCGCAAGTTGAGTCATTAATTTCTCCCACCTCATAATGAATTTGAAGAAACTGAGAAAGAATTTTTTGTAGTTAAGTATGTTAGTAAGAAGAACCTCTTTTAGTTTTCAAAAATGAGCTTTCAGTTGCTTAGGAACCCCTTCGGAAGTTGACTACTAAAAACAAAAAAAAGAGCATACACAATGGTTTCGTAGCACAAATCACCTTTTTTGAACTAGATGTGCTACGAAACTGCATATTCATGTATGATTGCAAAAATTCAACTCTAAACTTAATGGAATTACTTCTAAATGGAAAATGTGACCTATTTGACCATGAAGTGAACCTAAAGGACTTTATTTGGAAACGAAAGGTGACATTTTAAGACTTCAAACCCTATCACTTACCCTTTTATCAAGACTAAAATGACTTTTAGACCTCCTTGAAATCATGTCCAAAATCTAAGTTGACACAATGATGTTTTGAGAATTTTTTCGTGATAACACAACGCTCCTTATAACGCTTAATATAACATAGTTAGCGGGGATCCCTTCAACCAACAATATGGTTGGCATCCATTGTATAATTCTAACCCCCAAATTCAAATATCTGAGGGCATTCCCAATATGCATATACAAGCTAGGAACGTAACATTTCCCCCTCTGTTTTGAGGCATGCATGGTCAGTCACTGATTGACATGAACACCCCTTATGCCAATCAAGGACATGTGGTTAGTTCTGTGGTGGGCGAGAATCCTCAAGGAGGTCCCAACCAACCCATGGGGGCACCCTGCTCACAACCTCAAATGAGTCAAGGGGGCACTACTTATCTTGGGGGAAATTCTATACCCCAACATCACAATCCCCATGGAAATCCACATTATAATGCCATATCCCACGTTAACTACTATACTACGCAACCTATATATAATATTGGGAATAAAATGATGGGAGGACCACAAGGATACTCAAGTCATATGTCATCGCCTAGGTTCGATTCGGGGGTATCAGACACTCTAAATTTCTTGACAACATTTGATATCCCCAAATTGTACAAACTTACAAATGACCCCATCTACCATAACTTACTTTGGCCGCCAATCCCACATAAAATATCAACAGACATCCCTAAGTTCGAAGGGAAACAAGGGGAAGATCCAGGTACCCATATCACCACCTAACATCTTTGGTGTGTTTCTAACTCCATGATGGATGATAGTATCCGATTAGGTCCTTTTCCCTGCACCCTTACTGGCAATGCAGCAAAGTGGTACATCGAGTTACCACGCCCGTCAGTCAATACCTTTAACACTCTAGCGATGGAATTATTAAAGCACTTCTAGCTACCCATCCACTATGAGACTGGGATGGAACTCCTCACTTCATTACATCAGGATACTACCCCCCACATCTCTGATCGTATACATGAATGGAGATGTAAGCAGAGGTTAGTCAAAGCTCCCCTCCCAGACTATCTATTAGTGGATTGATTTTTCAAATCTCTACTCCCCCAAATCGCTAAGGATGTCACCTTAGGTGGTGTAGTCACAGAAGACCAATCCATACATTGTGCCCAACACATAGATCTGATATATTCACAGTCTAGCACTCTTTAAGACGTAATCCCCAATGCCCCTCGCAACTCCGATTCTCCTGCTACTCAGCACCCTGGAGCACACACCGATGGGATTACCGGTGCAACCTTTAGGGCTGCTATAAAACAACTCAGTGGTCACATTGCCCAGATGTCAATGGACCCCTCTACCAAATCGATTGCTCTTCCTACCACCGCGATAAACTCTGTGTAGTATACGCAAAAACCTAATGGTAAGAAGAAGAAGAATAAGAAAAATACTACTCCTGAGGAGCAGTCAACAAAGCAGCAAAACCCAAACCAGAAGGCTACTGCGCCTCCTGATGATCGAAAGGATAAACCCACCAAGTTCCCTTGCAAAATCTATGCTGAAGACCACATGACCTATCATTGTCGGCGTCTTCAGGAATGCACAAATTTCATTGCTGAAAAGGACACTGGTAGGACCCCACTGTCCTGAATAATCCTTTCCCCACTCAGCAGTAGCAACACCTTATTGCAAAAAAACCCCAACCCCCGCAAGGGGGTAGTGATGGTTTGCAACATCCTTCAGTTGGTGAAGGACCCTCTACCGTTTACACCTTTGAAACGGTAGATCTACAAACAAGAGCCAAATCCTATGGAGCTCCTTTTGCTCATGCAGAGGAACCTTCCTCAAGTCAAAACCCACCGCTGCCTAATGATTTGCATATCAAAAGGCCAGTTGTTGACCTTGTGATTCGCCCCCCTAAAGGGGAACTTCGACACACAATGCATAATACATCTGAACGTGCCACCCAAAAATACAACATTGTAGAACACTTGGCGTAAGCATCGTTAGCTATGTTGGTGCTCGAAGTATTACAAACATGCCCAACACAAAGGAAATCTTTGCTTTCAGCTATTGGTGGTATCGACCCATAGGATTCCATGCTTGCAATTTTCAACATGAAAAAGTGTAAAGCTCCCCTTTCCCACCAACTTGCATTTCAGGTGCAAATCTTTTCGAAAGGTAAAGGCATACATAGAACAGTCATCAACGAAGGTGCTTCTACCTACGTCATGTTGGCTTCATGTTGGCTCGCTTTGGGTTCTCCATCCCTATTCCCGTCGTCAAATTCCCTTAAAGCTTTTGACAGCCATGCTTTCATCCCAAAAGGTTACCTAGCTAGCTACCCCATCACCTTGTATGGGAAAATGGTAACGGTGGACATAGAAGTCATAGATAAAAATATCAACTATAATCTCTTGTTGGGTCGTAGGTGGATGTACACCATGATGGCCATTATGTCTACTATATTTCACATCATCCTATTTCCATTGGATGGAAAAGTAGTCACAGTGGACCAACTGTCTTTTTTCACCCCTGATTATTCCCGATTATGAAGCGGCTATGTACCCCTAGTAGGTGGTGTACCTGACTCTTATGTCAATATCAATACTAGTCTACTGAAGGCTTCTTCCCTGATGGGTTGTTTCCTTCTTCAGCTACCCAAGGTTTCATAGACGGTCAATATGCTTTCATCCATTCCTCATGAACAGACCGATCCATGGATCCTACCGGCTCCTTCAGACATTGACACTTACGGAGAACAAATGCCATTGTCACTAGATGAATTGGCCTACCAAGCCATTCAATCTACATCTGAATCTCTGGTCACTTTGGTTATGGCCAATGGTACTACTGCCCCTCCCATAACTGCTCCTTTCGATCCACTCAATCAAGTCCTACCTACGGATGAAGCTATTAGAGAAATCATGAGTTTAGAAGAGCAACCTTTGGAGGACTCACACCATTGTGTTTCGATATCTAATTCAGACATGATGTCTCTTCAAATCCTATCACTTGACATACTAGAAATCGTTCCCTCACCCTATACGACTATCCAAACTTTGGACACAGAAGGAAACATGGGAAACATTTAAAAGACATTGCTTATCAATATTTCTGTCATGACATGCATCGTGGAAAACATCCAGATTAATCCTGAGGAAATTGCAAGCTTCACCTACCATTTTAAGGAATTCCACGATGTATTCTCCTGGTCTTATGAGGAAATGCCCAACATAGATCCATCTATTGTCGAGCATGAGATCAAGCTTTACAACAATGCTAAACTTGTCCATTAAAGGCTTCGACCAGTCCATCCCTGTAAAATGGAAACCAAAAAAAACAAGGTGGAAATGTTGTTACATGCTAGTTTTGTTTATCCTATTCCTTTAATGGAATGAGTTTCTAATCTGGTTCTTGTTGATAAGAAACAAGGAACCATTCGTGTATGTGTCGACTATCAAGACTTGAACATCGTGTGTACCAAGGATAATTATCCGACACCATTCATCAATCAAATAATCAACGACTGCACCAGTTGTGAATCATTTTCATTCATGGATGGATTCTCAAGTTACAACCAGATTGCTATAAAACCCAAAGACCAGCACAAAACCGCCTTCATTTGCCCATGGGGCATCTTTGCCTATTGAAAACTCCCATTCAGTTTAAAGAATGTTGGAGCAACTTTTCAAAGAGCGATGGACTACGCATTTCACGATATCAGGCACATCATTCAAGCTTACTTGGATGACCTTCCAGCCCATTCCAAGCAATGAATGCAACACCTAAACCATTTAAGGGCCATTTATCTTGGGTGTCAGTTTTATAACATACGTCTGAATTCGCATAAATGCGTTTTCTTTGTCGAGTTTGGATGCTTACTTGGATTCATTGTCTCCACGTACAGGATTAGGCTTGATCCCGATAAGGTAAAGGAAATTAATCAATTGCCCGAATTACAATCCTTTTTGCAGCTCCAACGTTTGCAAAGGAAAGCAAACCTTTTACAATGGTTGATCATAAACTATGCTAAGTTGACGAAATCTTTATGCGCCTACTTAAGAAGGGAGTGTCGTATTTGTGGGATGATCAAGCTCAACGATCATTTGATGTCTTGAAAAAGGTGCTTATATCAGCCCCACTCCTTAGCACTCCCAACTATGGCCGCGACTTTCTTCTATACCTGGCAGCCTCGCTATCCTCTCTCGGAATGGTCTTGGTTCAAACTCATGATGACCGGAGTGAACATGTGATCTATTATCTGTTGAAAGGCCTGGCTGGGCCCGAACTCAAATATTCACATGTGGAAAAGTTGTCTTTGGTAGTCATCTTCATTGTCAATCGATTCTGACACTACATACTGTTGTGAAAGACTACTGTCATCGCCTTGGAGAATCCCATGTAACACATTTTGTCTCATCAAGTAATTGGAGGAAAATATTCGAAATGGATCGTGATCCTCCAACAACTTAATTTGGTTTTCACTGCTGCCAAGGCAAATAATCCTAAGTCTTCGCCAAACTTTTGTTGGACCTTCCCATTGTCAATCCTAATGAGATAGTCCACAATCCTCTTCTAGACGAAGCTGTTTATCTTATCGACACTACTGACCCTTGGTATGGTGACATTCATGTCTACCTCCAAGCACAATGGTTCCACCTCGAACTATCGTCAGGTGATTATACTCGCATTTGCCTCCAAGCATGACACTATCTAGTGATTAACGATATGTTATATCTTCATGGTGTGGATATAGTTCTTTGACGTTGCCTCACTCATGAAGAGGTGGAACATGTTTTAAATGACTGCCATGCTGGGGCATGTGGCAGTCATCTTTTTGGCATATCTACTGCACATAAAATCTTGCATGCAGGCTATTATTGACCGACCTTGTTCAAAGATTGTGTCAAGGCCATTTGACAATGCTATCCTTGTCAAGTATTCACAAAGAAAATGTGTGCTCCTCCAGCCCTACTGCACCCGGTTATCTCCATCAGCCCCTTTTCTAGATGGGGGATAGACTTCGTAACCTGCAATCCTATTTCCTCTGCTAGACACAACTATATCATTGTAGCTATGGACTATTTCATGAAATGGGCTGAAGCCCTTCCCACCTACCGGGCCGATGGGGAAACTGTGATGCTAATCCTATTTAATCAAGTCATATGTCACTTTAGTGTACCCCACATGATCGTTACAGAGCATGGGTCTCATTTTCAGAATCACATGATGTCTGACTTAACATCGCTGCTAGGTTTTCATCAAGATCAATCATCCTCCTACTACCCCTAAGCTAATGGTAAAGTAGAGGCCGTCAATGGCATCTTAAAGACCATGATCCATAGCTTGGTAGGAAATTATAAAACCAACTAGCATAGAATGTTATATTCGGCACTATGGGCATATCGAACTCTAGTAAAGACTACCACATGCTTTACACCTTCTCAACTAGCTTACGGCCTTGAAGGAGTTTTACCAATTGAGTGTCAGATCCCCTCCCTACAAATAGCCATTGAACTCCTACTCGGCACTACTTCCGAAGAAGAGCACTTGCTATACCTCAATCAACTTGATGAAACCCATCAAGATGCCGAATTGGCACTCGAGGCCCACAAGCGCCGGGTAAAAACCCAGTATGACAAAAAGGTCAAGCCTCATTCTTACCAAGAGGGAGATCTTGTTTTTCTCTATGGTAAAAAACATGACCTCTTGGGGGAAGGAACGCTTCAACCCTTATGTCTAGGTCCCTATGTCATCAAGAAATCCCTCTCAAAAGGGGCATATGAACTCCAAGACTCGAAAGGAGTCCCGCTCATTGAGCCCATAAATGGGATCTATCTAAAAAAGTATTATGCCTAGTATTGCATTGGGCATGTGCTTTGTAATTTTATGTATTTATAAGTTTTGCTTCCTTTTTTGGTGTGATTGGATTGTTTTGATATTTATTGGAGTATTTGTCTCGTACATCCTTCTCACAATGTAGATGTCTTCATTACCCTTAGCATACGTAGGATATGCAGATGGTGCCTGTCGTCAAACACGGCACATTGCATTAGCTGCTTGGGTCATCTACACACCTGAGTCAAAACTGTTTTGTTTCAGAGGAGTCTTTCTTGGTACCGCCACCAACAATATTGCTAATTACATGTCTGTAAATTCACTTCTCATTAAAGCGTCATCAAGGGATATCTCCAATCTGGTGATTAGATTAGACTCTCAGCTAGTTGTTATGCAATTGACAAATTGTTATCACATTCGTAATCCAACCTTGTTACGTCATTATTTAAGAGTATGACTCTTGGAGCGCCAATTTGAAGTTATCACATATGAACATATTCCTATAGAATTTAATACATTTACTGATTTATTAGCAAACTATGTGTTATATTGGCATCTGTCTAATTCACTATAGAAGCATGCATGAAAAGTAAAAATTTAGAGAGTTAAAAGTGTTACAGAAACATTTAAAAAACATTTACGCCATCAAAATACCAATATAT
>APFE030595628.1:66671-93296 GCA_000404065.3 Pinus taeda | reverse complement strand
ATACAAAGAGCTCCTCCAAACTCAGGAAAAGCTGCAGGAATCAGAGGCCACATTAGAGGCAGCATTACAGCAAAAGGAGGCAGGGCAAACCTCACAGCCAGCTCCAGAAACAATAAATCTTGAGGAAATCCCTCAAGGCACTGCCCCTCCCAGCCAACAGGTACAGCAGGCAGCCCCAAACACCTCAGCACCAACCACCTCAGCACCAACAACAGAGCAGGTTGAAAGCCTTGATATGCAAAAGCTGAGGAATGAAATTCAAGTTTTGGAGTCTCAGATGTCTGCACTGAATCAAGCCAAGGACACTCTGGCAAAAGTAAATGAAAAATATGACAAGTCCAAACAGAATGTGGCTGAGAGAGAGAGGGAGGTAAAGGTCCTCAAGAAAAGAATAGCTGATCTAGAAAAAGAGCTCACATTAGACAAAGTCACATCTGAGCTCAAGAGGGTCATATGGGGCCACATTGGCTAATCTATTACAAATCAGTGGGAGTATATTGAGGCCATCCATGAGCAAATAACGCTCATTGGAAAAGCACATAAAGAGATACAACGAGCAAGGGCATCTCTAGGCAGTATGCCTGAGATTGCCAATAAAATGATAAATGTGCTAAATTACAGAACCAGCCTCCCAAGCTCATCAAAATGGGAATTGGAAATAGGACAGAGACTATCTCACTAATAAAAGGGTCCTGACATTGAGAAGCCTGGTCCAGACCCTGGAGCGAAGAGTCCAGGACATGCAAGCAGACATCAACAAGTTTCAGAACAGGTTTTTGGCATTGCAAAACAGAGGTCTGCCTAGTCTGCTGGAACCATCAGGAAAGTTACTCTCACATGAGAAATATGCTAAGAGAGTAAACACTTTTGCAGGAAGTCAAATCTCAGAGGCAGCCAGTTCATCAGCAGAGACAGGGCCAATAACAGGGCAGACCCTCTTCAACAGGGTAGAATATTTATTTTTTATTATGAATGAGATCACACATTTGTTTGATGAGCCTCCTCATTTTTACAAATATACAGAGGCTGATGAGACCATGGGGTCAATTTTGAAGCATCAGTTGCCTGCACCAGATGTGTGGGAAGAGTTGATACAATTACTGTTAAATCAGAGTCAGTAATTATAATTTTGCTTTTTGAAAATATTTAAATTTTCATATACAGGAAGACAAAGACACATCAGCAGGTATGCAGAAAGAGGCTGAGCCAACTCAACACAAGTATTCGGCCACCACAACAGCATCAGTAGTCACAGGAGACAGGGCCGAGAAGCCACAGGGAGATACAACTGCACAAACATGTCATTCAGCAGTTATATCAAAACGCTCAACCGACTCCGCGAGCCCCAAAGGTCAAAAATTGTTCTGACAGGAGTTAAGAGCCTTTAAATTTCATTAAATATTGCAATAACTTTTCATCTGCAATCTCTGTACGAGTTAGTAAAGATATTTTCCCCCTCAGATGACTCAATGCCTGAGATATTTGTAATAGACTTCTATATATTCCCCCTCGCATTTGTTAGCAGGGGTTGGACATTAGATGTAAGAAATCTTTTGATATCTATTATGTTCCTCTTCTACTATAAATCTTCAGAGAATTAATACAAAGGATGATGGAATTTCTAAAGCTTTGTGTCTCTTGATGTCTTGCTGGTGTATGGCTGAATGTTGCAGGATTCCTACGTATCTCATGGCTCAATAAGTTCTCTTGTTACTCTTTGTTATATGTTTGTTATCTTTCATATATCATTCATGTTTCCCATGTTTTAGATATCTAATACCAAGGAAAAAGAATATTCTCAGGATTTAATCACAGATTACCCTGAACTCAATCTAAGCTATTATAAATGTTTTCTTCAGTTATGGTAATGAAAGTGTAATTCTTAATTGCTACACTTCACACTATATCATCACAGTGATCTATTGTTTCAGGAATTCAAGTATTGCTCCTGAGGAATAGGTCCCTTTCTCACATCCCAGCTTAGTGAAGAATTCTTAACTGCTCTTCACTGGTTGTTCACACTTCATTATCACAATTTACAGTTTGTTTTCATGAAATATATAAAGGCCTTGTAATTCTAGCTGCACTAAGACAGGATCTCAAGAAACCAACAGCTACAGACTCCATTGCCCAATGGATTAATTTGCCTGCAGAGAACATTTCAAAACTATCAGAAATCATCCTCCCAACCAAACACAAAATAAACAAACCTTTACCTCATAACTAGCCTAAAAACTCCATAAAAACAGAGACAAATCTTACAGAGAGAGCCCTCTCTGATTACAGCTGGGCTAGAAGGTGTAGTCCAAAGATTGGTTAGTGGTTACCCCAGCCGTATTCCCTTGGGAGTCATAGGGAACAACCTGGGTGTTAACACTATGGATGGCCAAGAATGCTTAGCCTATCAAGGATAGCAATATCTTTTGGATCTTGATGGAAATCAGCATCTGAATGGTTATCAATCACAAACCGTGATTCTCGCCTACTATGTTTGCCAACCTACAGGAGTACGTGGAGTTCAAGGTAGACTTTCATAGTGTATCGATCAGGGTACGGAAGGACACTGAGAAGACATGGTATGACTTGCCTTTCTTGGAAACGAACAATGCGATTGATACAGTACTTGATCACTGGCCAGCAGAATGCCGCACTACATTAGACTTGGCAGTCGGGTCGAGCAAGTCCACCACACAGCGCAAAAAGGAGGAGGTCAAGCTCAAGATGGCGCAGCTGGCCGAGAAAAGGAAGATAGAGGTCACTGACAAGGCCTAGGCGGAGCACGATGCCACCTAGCAAACGGAAAGGCAGATAGGCGAAATAGAGCATGGCTCTAACAAAGCCGTGAGGTCACCTTCGCCCTAAACAGAGGAAGAAACGGATGAGAAAACAGAGTAGCATGTTGCAGACCTGTATATGACGTCAGACCGTATCAAGCATCTAAGGGAACAAGAAAAAGTGGGGTCGAGGAAGAAATCCAAGGCCAGTAAGGTGTCATTGGACCCAATCACCCTCACAGAGGGAGATTTGCGTGACCCAATCACCCTCACAGGCTGACACGGTGTCCACCAACCTTGCTATTGGTACTTCAGAAGTTTCCAAGATGCTGCGTGTGAAGGTTTCCCAAGCGATAGTACTGCCGAATGGAGCATTGACTATAGAAAATGAAGTTAAACATGCCCACTTTCAACACCCTCAACGGAGTGGGGTTGATCTTAGTAGTGCTAACTATCGAGGCCTTCCACCTATAGTAGGATAGAGTGATCGTAGAGCTGACGACCCCTGAGCACCGTGCTTTGCAGTTGATCAATGAGCAACAAATTAATAATTAACAATTGGCCCTACAGTGAGACTATGCCATCACGCCATGACCAAGGTAACTGACTGAAATAAGCGTATAGTTTAGGTCGTGGAGGAGGCATGTCGAATGGTCCCAGAGTTGGCCATTCCATAGGAAGAACCAATCGAGGTGCATGTTCACAAGCTTGCTACAGGGGTGTGCGACGCTCGTACAGAGTTGGCTAGGGTTCAGTTGGAGCTAAACCTACATATTGCAGATTTATAGTTGAAATCCCAACCTTCTACTCCACGAGAAGTAAAGAGCAGTGTGCAACCACTATCACAGAGGTCCTAGCGGCAGTAGACAGTGTAGTCGCAGGCTGCACACAAATTTTTGAACAGTCGTTCGAGGTCCCGATAAGCTTGCAGGAGGATGCTAATGTAGAGCGGCTGGAGACAAAAGCACACGAACTGCAACAACACTATGATGAAGTAAAAGGTACAACGCAAAATGTCACTATCAAGTAGAGACTAGAGAAGCTACAAGAGTTCAAAGCACTGAAAGAACAGGTAGATGCAGTGTAGCAAAGAGGTAGTGCTAAAGGCACGATTAAAGGCCTAGTTGGATGAGGCTTATTCAGTCACATCCTCTATTAAAGGTAAGCTTGCTACTCTGCAAGCAACTCAGCAGAAGCTTCAGGCTGACAGTTCAGGACCAACGACAGAGGAGTTGGTTGAAGAAGCGAAGCAAGTGGCTGCACAGTGCACTGTTGAGGTTGTCGTCATACAGGTCGAGGTCGTAAGTCTTCGCATCAAGATCTCCATGCCCATAGAGTTACTCGAGGATGAATCACCATGTTTGTGTTGGGGCCTGTTGGGAATGGGTTCCCCGAAGGATATTTTTGGGGCTAAAAGCCCATGTTTTGGGATAATTTTGTAATAAACTTGTAAAGCCTCTACATTTTATGGTCGTGGCGTGCAAAGGTGTCAAGATTCATAAAGGGTTGTCTGCCTTATTTTGTAAAGTGTAAAGTCTATTGTAAAGATCTACCCATGGTCCGTGGACCATGGGATTGTATAAAAAGGGGCTAAGTAAGTAAGCTCTAAGTAGCTTTGAAGAGTCTTGTTAGATGAGTTTAAGTGTTCTCAGGTCTTAGCATAGGTAGAAGCTCTATAGTTGAATGCGTAGAGGCCTAGGGTGGAAGTCCACATCTGAGTGCCTGGACCCGTGCAATTATGTGCGCGGGGTAGATAGAGTCTATACTAATATGAAGATATCAATAAAGACAATTATTCTGCAAATTCTATGTATCTATTTCATGTTAGTGCATCTATTTATATTGCATTATGGGTTTAATTTACAATGTTCATGTGATGTACGAATGTATGTCACTGTATTGGTTAATTGAACACAAGTAAGAATATCTGTTTATGTGGCACTAACTGTGGTTGATTAGTAAGATAAGTAAAACACTTAAGATAACTTGGAAGCCTATACAATATGTTGTCATAGTAGCGCAAAAGTATCTGGATCATGGATTAAGGCTACGCGAAGGTCAATCGTACAGTTTCATGGAGGTACTGAAGGGCGAAATAAAGGGTAAACTGACAGAGCCCTAAAATTTTAGTGACCTGCATGAAAGTAGGAACATAGGGTATACATTGACATCAGGACCATCTTAGGGTGCATAAACTTGGTTCTAGTATCCCCCCATATTGCTTCGGGTGAGACTTCAGTCTGCGCTCCACGGGGTGATGCCAAAAGGTCCAGTAGTGTATGGATTTGTTTGGCTAACTAACGATGAACCTGGGTCACGCCCCACAAAGCCAACAACGTGCTTGGGGCACACTATAGTGGTTCAGCCTACAAGAGAGCACACAACTATCAAATTCACTAGCACATATCGTCCCTTGAAACTTTCAAAGGTTTTATGAGTGTTTACCAACCTCAAATGCAATGTGGTGGCAGTAGAAGTATGGACTCATGGTATGCGAGGTGTATATTTGGTGTATGTAACTGGAAAATGTACCTCGAGGCCCAAACAAGAGCTAGAACAATTAGCTTGCATCCATAAACAACTTTCCAATGTTATGAACGAAAAAAATTATAGAGGAGTTGTGAAGACATGTTATCGATGGGTTTAATACATAATGAGAGTGAGTTGCATTAGATGATGTTTGTGGATATGGACTACAAGGGTCCTCATATCACGTGATAAGGAGAACATGGAAAACCTATTGTTAAATTATAGAACTATAATTAAAAAGGTTATTTTGTAGTTATAGTACACTACAAAGATAACCCAAAGCTTCTTTTTGATAATGCCTACATACTCACAAACATACAATAAGTGTCCTTTCATAACACCGTTACTTCTAGTGGAACCTCTGCATTACCTGCATAAATGGTAAGTTACGCTTATTCTTTATATACTTTTTCTTATTCATTGTTACGCTCATAGGTGTCTCCCTATTCTAATTGAGAACTTTAATCATTTTCTTAAATACATATTCTAATCACATTATTGAAAATGAAAAATAGTGGCATATTCGTGTCATCATCACTAAAGATGAGTTTTGAAATGACATCTCCCTTTCATATTTACGCCGTAAGGCGTTTCCATTTGAAATGAATT
This sequence comes from Pinus taeda, assembly GCA_000404065.3. Classification (NCBI taxonomy): domain Eukaryota; kingdom Viridiplantae; phylum Streptophyta; class Pinopsida; order Pinales; family Pinaceae; genus Pinus; species Pinus taeda. The sequence goes on along the minus strand of APFE030595628.1, from coordinate 87,384 downwards.
ACCCTAGAAGACGCCCTGTCTTATTGTCGACCGTGGATGTGTGGTGTTAGACGATTGAACAAAGTTTGATTGTTGATCGTTGGAAGCGGAATCGTTGATCGTTGGAAGCCGAACGAAGCCGAATCGTTGATCGTTGGAAGCCGAACGATTAAAAGCAGTTTCCCTGTCATTCTCCTGTTGTATTCCTTCTGCCCTTGCGAGCTGCTTAGTTTATTCCTGGTTAAGTTCATCATTTCGACCTTTTACGCGTCATCTCATTTGCCCAGTTTCTCGCTCACTAATTTTCGGTTCAAAGGTTTTATCAGAGCTTTCCACCGCTGTTTGCAGGGCATTTCATGTTTGCAGGGCATTTCAAGTTCTCAGGGCGGAATTCGACCTATCCGTTATCCACCAGGTTGGCATTAACTAACCCCACCAGGTTGGCATTAACTAACCCTTTAGCCACATTTTTCGGATCTACAAAAACCCTGTTTAAATTTCTGTATTTCAGGCTCTGAATTGATCACGGTAGAACAGATTCCTTCATTTTATATATTTAATCAGGCTTTACGGGGATTCCTTCTGGGTTTATTGTTATTTTGTTTTAAATGCTATTATGGATGGATTTGAATCATTGGCACTTATTTCCTTTCTTTGGGTTCAGATCATTCAAGCCTTTAGTTCGCTCGACCAGGATGCCTCAAATTCAGTACTCAGAAATACGCTGATGATACTTATGAATACAGGTTTGTAACTCAGAGGTTGCACTATTTTTTTTGTTAAATAAAATATTTGTTTTGCTTTTTGGCTGGATGGTGAACTTTCAGATCCACTCAACGAACCGCATACTACATCTATCATTTGACAACCTCCTATTGATTTAACCCTATACATACATACAATTGCAGTTGCCCTTCATTGCCACTGTAATTTGGAGCCTGGTTCTTTATTATTCAAAGAAAACGCTCTACCTGTAAACTCCTTCAATGCACTTTCATTCACTTGGCAGAACATATTCTCCCATCCATGGGGTTTGATGGCCCTGTTGCGAAGGCCTGGAGCTCGATCTTGGGACACAACATTCCTAGACTCTTTCCAATCCACAACATACGCAGACACCCTCCTCCGAAACTTAGCCTTGAATTCACTCCAAGCCTGGTACTTGTAGTGATTGATCACTGTCCTCTGGGCCTTCACATACACTGTTCTGTATGCCTTCTTCAACTGAAAGCGGTGTATTACATTGAGCAACTTAGGAGAGGCAGCTTCCAAAAGAAGTATGGATTTGTAGCGCTTCAGCGTCCTTTCCCTGCAAGTGTACCCTTGAGTAACCCCTCTCTGCGGGTGCTCCCGAAGGCCCGAGGGTCCAAAATTTCTGCATCTCAAAGCAAATCACTTGTACTTCGATTTTCTATATGTGAGCAAATCACTTGTACTTGTGCATGCAAGCGATTTTCGGTTATCTGTCATTGATTGATTGAACAATGAAAACTGGCGGACTGATCACTTGACGAACAGATGCTGGAATGAATTGAAAGGCATCGGGCCGGGATCAATAAATTTCCCCCAGACAGATCTAAACGCTACAGCATTAGCATTTCGTGCGCTTCGACTGCACCGATATAGTAACATATCCTCAGGTATTAGATGGTGACTACATGCATGCAATTAATTGTTAATTGTTCTGTTTGTTTAGGTTAGGTAAGAATGTTCATATAAATGAAATCTACAGGTGATTTTATTTCAAGTCGTACAAATTTAATCTCATGCTTCATGATCAGGTGTCTTCGAGAATTTCAAAGGTGAGAATGGGCACTTCTTCTGCAGTTCCGATTACACTGTTGAAAACGACGGTGGAGGACATAAACGACTGAGAAGCATGGTGTCGTTACTTCGAGCGTCAAACATATCATTTACGGGAGAAAAAGTGATGGACGAGGCAACTGCGTTCACAACAGATTATCTAAACAAAGTTTTATTAGAAAGGGAGGCAACCGACGTTGCGTTCACAACAGATTATCTAAACAAAGTTTTATTAGAAAGGGAGGCAACCGACGTCGATCCAAGCCTTTTCAGCGAGGTACACATTTTCGCTGCCTATAGGAAAACAGAACATGATTATGCTTCTTCACTCTCCTGATTTGATTTTTTTTATTAACATTCTCTTCTCCAGGTAAAATACGCATTGGAGTTTCTATGGCATTGCAGTCCGCCAAGATGGGAGGCAAGGAACTTTATCGAAATATATCGACAAAGCTATTCCTGGCTCAAGTAATTAATAACTTTGTTGATAAGTTTTGGAGAGTGGCGCAAAATTTTGCTCTGACGTACCAATCTTGATTAATTTGCTTTGCTACTTGGATGGTATTTTAGGTTGAATATTAACCAAAAAATTCTCGAGTTGGCAATACTGGATTTCAACATTCTGCAGTCGGTACACCAGAAAGAGATACAGCTAATATCAAGGTGTCATAATTAATACTGAATGCTATATCCATATAAGAACTTTGCGTTGATTGTGAATCGATCAGATGACAACGGTTCCCTCTATGACTACGTACTGCGCAGATGGTGGAGAGACAAAGACGTAGCAGAGGTGGATTTTTTTAGGAAGCGTCACGTGGAATATTACTTTGTCGATGTCATTGGCATTTTTCTCAAAGTAGAATCGCCTTCGTAAAAACAACTATAATCATGAATATTCTAGACGACCTGTACGACACTGACGGAACACTGGACGAACTCAGACTCTTCACAGACGCATTGAAACGGTGAATACTATTCAAATTGCAAACATTTACATTTTCTAACAAATTGAATTTCTTTCCTTCTTTCCTTCAAAATCCGCTTGGATTTCTTTTTTGTTTGTTTTGCTTATGATTGTTGAGGCCACTTACAGACAGGACCTTTCCTTTATAGAAACGTTTCCAGAATCCCTCAAAATGGCGTTCAAATTCATCATCAACACATGGAATGACTTGACTGCTCAAGTTGTGAAAATGCAAGGTCGGGATATATCAGCCTTCATACAAAAACATGGGGTACGTGTTTGTTAAGATGTAAAGGATTATTATTACGCCGTAAGGCGTTTCCATTTGAAATGAATTACCCTATCAGATTATCATATCCACAACTATGTGGTCTTCCCTAAATTTTCACAACTTGTCTTGCCACATCGCCACGATCTTGCTACATGCGACTGTCCATATTGGCCCCTTCTACCCCTACCATTTGTCAGTGTCAAATTTAAAGTCGGTGAATGCTTGTTAAAAATATATTTCTCCTGTGTCACCTAAGTTGTTATGATTGGCAATCGCAGATTGCAGTGGCTTCGATGGGTGTGATACTTTTATAATTCAGAGACATGAAATTTCCAAGCGGCATGTCACATTAAAATTTTAAATAAGACTTTTCCAACAACCTTGTGAAATATTTATTTCCTACCATCCAACTGCAATACATTGATTCTCCAATTTTAAATAGGTCTTCTTCAACAACAACTTTATGAAATATTTATTTCCCTCAATCAAACTACTGCAGTACATCAATTCTCCATTTTATGGCAAGTTTTTGTTTATCTTTTAATTGCAAATCTAAGTTTGTAGCAAGCTTTGAATGTATTTCTAGTGTTCTTTATTCTTTTTTCATCGAAATGGGGAACATTTAGAGGAGGATGTGTCTTTGATGGACAACGTCCTCTATTGTTAAAAACCTTTGTGGGCATGTCTCCTCTTCTTTTTATTTGAATGAAAAGAAATCCAAGAAGCTCGAGCCATCTTCAATTTCATCTTTGATAGAATGTCTTTTGGCCACATGAAGCCTATCCATATTCTTTTCTATGGAAATGCTTCAATGTATTGGAAACTCATGTCACTTTACACTAGATAATAGGTTCACTGTCTTTTTTGAGAGAATTATGTGGTTGCAGGATAAGCATTTGTTTCCCTTGATTTTTGTTGCATTTTGTCGATTTATTTGGGAAAATGTAGGATTACATGCTAGAAGCAAGGAATTTCTACCAAGACATGGATCAAATGGTTGTGTATAGGAAAGTGCGATGACATGGGTAAACTAGATCAATTAAAACATTGATATATTCTGAGGTAGAATTTTCTTTCTTATTTTTTTGGTACCCATTTGAGGTAAACAAATGACTATCTCTAAATTTAGCTATCTGGTAATGTTTTCATTTTTCTCAGCAACTTCTGCATAGTCCAAAGGGCAGATTGGTTCTGAATTTAGATTTATTACTCATAGAGAGATTAAACTATTGCTTACTCGTCTCTACCTCTAATGTTACTGGATAAGAAGTAAGAAGGAACTAGATCAATTGCTTTCATTCGGTCAACATGCTATGTATTCAGTCGTGGCAATGAAAAATAAGCAAACAAAGTTCAATGCATGGAGTTTACTGCTGCATAAGTAGTCTTGCTTCTTTCGATACTAATATTGTATTTGCACGAGGTGGCAACTTCGTTATAAACAACAAAGAGGATGTGTAACAATTGGTTATAGTTTAAGAGTGATAAGTCGTATGAAAGCAACACCATGTAACTTGATTGGATTCACTTACCATAATTAATAGCATTGGTTCATACCTGTTACGTAACTGAAAGATTTTACTTAGAGTATAAGACTAGCCAGCTTGATAAAACTAATTGAATACACACACTATGCTAATCATAATAGTGTAGTATGCTTTGTTCGTAATCAATATCTTAACCAACCTCAAAGATCTGAAGATCTGATTTACACATAATATTTTGCACCTCTTGTAACTTTTTGAAAGATCTGATGTAACATTTTGAAAGATCTGATTTACACAGAATATTTTACACCTCGTATAACTTGCAACAACACTACTAAAGCAAGTGTAGGTGCAATTTTCGACTGGACAGGGACTTGTTGCTTGCAACACCTTTTGTTTATTTTTTAAATGATTAATGGGAGTTATTTTTTAAATTACTAATGGGAGTTATCCATTCTATTTATTTTTTAAATGACTAGTGGGAGTTATCCATTTTGATTTTGTGTATGGAATATGTCAGTGATTTTGTGTTTGTAATTTTTTCATTTTCATAATCTATTTGACTCTTGGCATAATTGGCTTTAAATGTTAAAATAGGGAGAAGGTAATATCTATTTTAAATTAAAACCTATAAATTTTTTTTTTTTTAATGTATATTAGTATAAAATGGATGAAGACAGCTTGAACCAAAATATTAGAGGGAAGTCTGCAATGTTGCATATAAGGTATTTAGTATTTTTTATTTTCTCAGCTTTTTAATTGCATTGCCTGGGCTCGAAACACTTTTTCGTTGTCATCTAATTAATTAATGCATTAGATTGATCATAAAAAAATATCCATTTTCAGAGTACACATAACTAACTATTGCAATTGTAACATTATAATCCACACTTGCTTTCAACATTGTCCATTCACATGTCGTTATTCTTCCCCACTCTATGCCTTACGGGGTTTCCTTTGCAACATAAGCTGCAAATGCTAGTTAAATTATGTGACAAAATCTCTTTAAATTAAAACTTTAGAAAGCATGATTAAAAATGATTGAAAATGAAAAATAGTGGCATATTCGTGTCATCATCACTAAATAAAAAGATGAATTTTGAAATGACATCTCCCTTTCATATTTAAATTATGTGACAAAATCTCTTTAAATTAAAACTTTACAAAGCATGATTAAAAATTTGTTTTTCCATTAATGATCGACCACGTATGAAGATGAATGAAAAATGAAGATTAGATTCAATTGCATTGAAACATCGTTTTGTAAACATGCATACGTAACTTACAAAGCCTATTTTGAAAGATGGCTTTACTCTTGAAACGTGGGTTGAATTATGAAACGTCTTGTCGTTCAAGATTGAATTATGAAATTTCTTATCTCACCAAATGTTCATCCATCTTTTGTCTCCTCGATTGGACATTGTTATAGTAATATAGCATTTAACCTCCAAAATATAACCATTTTGGGATCTCATATAACCTGCAAATTATTATCACAAAACTCAAGATTAGTAACATATTTCTACCTTCAATACACTAATATATATGAACATGCAACACTTTTAATATCAATTTTAATAGTATTACATGAATATGTAGCATGTTTGAACATGCAATCTCTTTAATATTAATTTTAATAGTTTATATGAACAAGCAATGTGTTTAGCATTAATTTAATAATTAAGTTTAATATAATCAATGTTTGATATTAGGTTCAATATACACAACCTTTAGGTTTAGTTAGCCTTTTTAATATTAGGTTTAATATAGTTAATCTTAGAGATGAGTAATATATATAAAAATGTAAACTTTAATATTAGATTTAGATAAATTTTAATATTAAGTTTAATACTAGGATATATTAACTTTAAATTTCATAAATTTTAAGTTTACCATTATTAAACTAGGTTTAAATCTTTAGGGTTAAATTATTAAAATTATTAGGTTAAATGTTAAATTTTAGATTTAATATTAATACTAGCAAACATATTAAAATTATTAATATTAGGTTTATATTAAGTTTAACATTAATACTAAAATTAAGTTTAGTTGAACACAACCATGGTTGTTCATGGTTGACCATAATTAATAATGATTGATCATCGTGGACCATGGTTGACCATGGTGGACTATATTCAACCATGATCAATCATGGTTTATATTAGGATTAGTTGATATGGTTGACCATGGTTGATATAGTTGATCATGGTTGATCAAGATCAGTAATATCACACAACCTTTAATATTTGATTTAAGGAGTTTTTAATAATGTCTTTAATAGGTTAAATATTAGATTTAATAATGTTCATTAGATATGTTTAAATTAATAATTAAATAAATATTTCATTAATTTTAATTTTAATATTATATTGACACAAACAAAACCAATATTAATATTAAGATATTATAAAACATTTAATTATAATTAAATAATGTTAGGTTTACTAAATCAAATTTAACATCTTAAACATAAATTTAATATAAGGTTTAATATTAATAGCAACTTCACTATATGTAATATTAAGTTTAATAAGTTCTAAATAATATTAGACTAAATAATAATAATAATGATAATGATAATAATATTGTTAATATCAATAGTAATATCATATCAACCATGATAAACCATCTTCAACCAACATCAAACATGGTTCATCCTCGTGGACCATGATTTACCATAGGGGATTGTTAGGTCTTTTATGTGTCGTTGGGTTTCCTAAATTAAATTGTCAACCATAGCAAGTAAAATTTGACTCAAAATGAATTTTGGTTCAAATTCAAACTTATCCTATACTATTCTAGTGCGAAATTAAGTACATAATGCTTAAACTCTATTTCGAATAATCACACCTAGAATTGTTGAGATGAAGAACCCTATTTTGTTGCAATCTAAATCACTGTCAACAAGATATATAAAACTCATATCACTATTCCTTTCTTAACTATGATATATTTAACTCAAAAAGAATCCATTCATAAATAAGATGGAGAACTATTGCTAACTATGTTCTCAAGCCAATCTAACATTAATTCTATACAGAACCATTACAAAATGGTAATCCTCACGTACTACGAATGAAAAGTAAACTCACTAATAACTCAAACCATTCCATGTATACTACTCAATCCAAACAAAATTTCAAGTCTAAAACACATAACTTACAGTTTTCTAACGTAGAACCAATTCTGAATCAACACACACAACTTCAATTTATCTAATGATGAACAAGAATCTTACTACGAAATGAAGTAAACAATGAGATATGTATTCAAATGATTATTACACTATAATTCAAGAAAATATTCACACATCAAATCAAACCAGTACACTATAAATGACATGTAATTTTCGAAGTGTTAACACATGATCTATACTAAGAATAACACTCTCCCTCTAATCAATTATGGATATTCAAACAAAACATAAACTACCTGAGTCTCGTGACACTGACATATAGATTCATAAGCAATGAAACATTTCCATTTAAGGGAAGAGACTCAATTTAAAACATAATAATTTAGTCTTTCAACAACTCATTTTAAATCGAAACAAACATTCTTTCTCGAGCATTCACGAATTTGGAAGAGTAATCACAAAGTTAAAGTTAATGTATACAAAGTATACTTATAACAATATTTCACAAAATCACAAAGACTCAATAAAATTACACTCATTATCTTTAACTCAGATTTATTGAAACATTAAAGGAAACTTAAGTATAAGATTAAGTGAAAAAGTTCTAAAAGTCACTTACGAAAGCAAATGAGAACTTAAGTGTATTTCTATCTAATGAATCGAAACAAACTTCCTACTTTTTTATTATGGGAGTCAATTAAGGTTCATGGTGGGCCCTTACCACAACCTAAATTGCCTAACCTAATTCAATACTCACAGATCAACGAAACATATATTTGAGGATATGAGTAGAAGCCAAGATAATTATATTAGAAACTTTAGTGAGACATGAGTCTCACAATTCGATCTTAATAGATCAAAGTCAAATAGTATTGTTCCGCAATCACAAGTTCATCCTATGCATATATCTGTGCATATATGTGTAACTTTACATACAAAACATTGGGCATTTTAAATAATTCAGGCCTACCAAATAGTTACAACTCATTGGTTAAGGAGAGTACAAATATCTGGGATCTAAACTAAAGCTAAGCCAAATGAAATCTTCAAGATCATTTCACCCAGATTGTAACAGAACTGTCCCAATCATGGCACTATCCTTGAACCAAAGAAACTAATTCCATGTTCAAGAACAAGAAATATTATTATGGAATGTCGATGGTTGACTAGTTGCTCGATGCTGAGTAGAGTATTGATTTAAGTAAAAAACTAAGTACAAAATGGATGCTCCAAGGATGGTTTCTTGATGCATTGTTGAACTGGGCATTGGACCTTTGATGAGCTATCCACACACTTCAAGTGTTTACCTATATTCAAGAGTCCTTCTATAGATCAATCAAATTGAATCAAGAGATATGAATTTATTTAACATCTACCTAAATCAAACACAAACATATGAATTTAACACTTATTAATAAATCTTACCTCCACTGTAATGTAACACACTTTAACTAGTATTGAGTGGTTTTAGGGTGCCAAAAAAAAGTGAAGTAAGATAACTAATAGTAAAATTTATGGGATATGATGTGAAAAATCGGTACAAAAGTAGGGCCAAACATTCCCCAATCAGGTCCTTTTAAAACTCAACAAAATCAGGTCATCCCTTCAAATTCCCACCACGCTTACTAGGACTTCCAAATCATGGTTTTCATGTACTAATGGTTGTCGAAATCTTACGGCTTGCTCATGGGCATTACATCTCTTGACATGCCTCAGTTGTTTGAGATTCCAGCTAATAAGACTCTTGTTCCTCATAATGAGCGCATCGTTTTTTGAAACTAGAGATAGATTCTAGTTTCGATACTACTCATTAACCATCCACACATAATGAAACATCGTCTTATACTTATGAGCCCTTTCCTTAAGCTTTTCATTCTTCCTCCGTAAATTAGCTACCAATAGTTGTAAATCTCAGTAAAAACAAATAGAGGTATTCTCAGTGAGTATGGTCTATTTTCGTGAACTATTCACTAGTCGACCCATTAAGTGCTTGGCTCTTCTTAGATTTAGATGTCCACTTCTTCTTGCGTGGACATGTATCAAATGGACCCTGTTGTGGTGAAATTCTCATAAGATCTTCAAAATTATCTACTGGTCTACACTCAGGTGAAAGACCCCCAATTCTTCAACTTCCTGAGAGGGGCTCTTCATTTCCTGTTCTAGATAGGAAATAATGGTAACAGGTTCTCGGTCTTACGTACTGAGAATTGATAAATTTTGTCTAGACATGATTCTCATGTGTCGTCGACCCTGTGACAAGGTCAGAGTATCATATAATTTCTCTTTTTGCACTAGCATAGTGGGAACTAATGTCGCTTCCTACTCTTCCTCCTCTTATCGCCGACAATAGCTCCCTTAGAATATTTTTCTACTCTTCCTTGAAGAGTTTTCTCTTCCTCCTCTTATCGGTGACAATAGCTCCCTTAGACTATTTTTCTATTGGTGAGACAACATGTTCCAAAACCTCCACTTGAGGATTTTTTAGTTTGCTCAACTGGGCTTCTTTGGCCTTGAATTCATTATTAATAGGTTCACTCTTCTGCACCTTATTTTTTTTCACTTCTTTACTTTGAAGGCTAGGATCCATTTCTATGTAGATGAACTAGGGTTTACAGACTTATTCGTGGGTTTCACCGAGCACCTGTCCCCTTTTGTAGAAACAAGGGTTATCACAAGGCTCTGGCCTTGTTTAGAACTAGAATCAAGAGGAGCCTCAGCTTCTTGACCCAATATCTTTTATCGGGGGCTAATGAGCCTCTCTCGACCTTTGATTTGGGTTTCCTTACGAGGAAAACTTTCAACCAAAAACTCTTCCAAGGACTTCCTGCTATGTGTAAGGCATTGTTCGAAGAGAAGGGATGGATGGGTTTTCTTCAGAAATTCCAAGGTTATAATGACCGGGTAGAAACAGCCTTCGTGTAGAGTTTTGATTGGAAATTTGCAAGGGTCGGGAGCCTGAAAATAAAAGTGACCGAGAATTCGATACGTAGGGTAACTCGATCACCATTAATTAGTGAGAAATATTTTAAAGGAGGACCGATCGAGTGAAATAGCTATGCTAAGTTCCTTAAGCTAGCATACAAGTCCATTAGCTCATCAAAGGGAGTCCTCTGAAACTGCATAGAGGAGGAATGGTGCCCACTCATCACTACATTGCAAATGTTTGAAACCCATGAGGGGAGGTATGCCATTATTTTACTTTATAATATTAGGCTTCTCTTACACCTTTCAGATGGACGAGAAGTCATTTTTTTTGTTTTTAGTGCATAGAAGTTTGTATAAGGTCATTAAGGGTGTTCAGCACACTGTAAAAAACCATGAAACTACCACGTGTCATCATAGTATTATCAATATGATAGTTGTTGATGAGTTGAGTAGACATAGGTTTAAAATGTTACGGATTTTATATGTCTTTGGGTTCCTCAAATTAAATTGTCAACGAGTGTTCATAAACTTTGAGTCGGAATGCTTTCCAGTTTAGATTCAAATTTATCCTATACAGTTCTAGTGGAAAATTAAGTATACAATGCTCAAACTCTATTTCAAATAATCATACCTAGAATTGTTGTAGTGAAGAAACCTATTTTGTTTCAATTTAATTCACTTCTAATGATATCTATAAATCTTGGATCACTATTCTGTCCTTAACTATGATATATTTAACTCAAAAAGAACTTGTTCAGAAATAAGATGGACAACTAATCCCTAGAGTACTATGAATCAAAAGTAAACTCAATAATAACTCAAACCATTCCATGTATTACTTAATCCAAAGAAAACTAAACATCTAAAAAATGTAACTTACTATTTTCTAACTTAGAACCAATTCTAAATCAACGCACACGACTTCAATTTATCTAATCATGAACAATAATAAATCTAATTAAATCTTACTATTAAATCAAGTAAATACTGAACTATCTATTCAAATTATTATTACATTATAATTCAAGCAAATATTCACATAAGAAATCAAACAACTAAACTGTAAATGACATGTAATTTTGTAAATGTTAAAACACTATATAGACTAAGAATAAAACTTTGCCTTCAATCAATTAAGGGTACTCAAACAGAGCATAAGATACAAGAGTCTCATGCCACTAACATATAGATTCATAAGAAATGAAACATTTTCATTCAAGACAAGATATTCAATTTAAAACATAAGAATTTATTCCTTCAAAAATTCAATTTAAATCGAAACTTTATTTTCTAGCATTCACGAATTTGGACAAGTAATCACATGCTTAGCATATAGAGAGTATGATCATAACAATATTCCACGATTTTTCAAATACTCAATAACATTACATTGGTCATCTTTAACTTAGACCTATGGAAACATTAAAAGAAAATTAAGTGCAAAATTTTTTGAAGTCACTAATGAAAGCAAATGAGAATTTAAGTGCAGTTCTATCTAAAGAATCGAAACCCATTTCATACACTAAAATAGTTACAACACTCGATCAAGATTCGTGGTGGGCCCTTTTCACAACCTAGAAAAATCCTAAGCTAATTAAATACTCACATATCAAAGAAACATAAATGCTAAGATATGAGTAAAAGTAGAGATAAATATATTAAAACTTAAGTAATACATAAGTGTGAGAGTTCGATCTTAAGATATCATAGTCAAATAGTATCATGCCACAATCATCAGTTCAACCTATGCTTATATCTGTGCATATATGTGTGTAACTTTACATACAAAGGATTGGGCATTTTAAAGAATTCCGGCCTACCAAATAGTTACAACCGATTGACTAAGGAGAGTAAACATAGCATAGAACTAAACTAAGTTAATCCAAGTGAAATCTTCAAGATCATTTCACCCAGATTGTAACGGAAGTGTCCCAATCATGGCACTATCCTTGAACCAAAGAAATTATTTCCATGTTCGAGAACAAGAAAGACTATTATGGGATGTCGATGGTTGCCTAATGTTAAGTAGACTATTGATTTAAGTACATAGACAATTGATTTAAGTACAAAACTGAGTACAGAATGATAGATCCAAAAATGGTTGTTTGATGCCTTATTGGACTTAGTGTTTCACCTTTGATGACCTATCCACCCATTTCAAGTGTTTGCCTATATTCAAGAGTACCTCTATAAATGAGTCAAATTGAATCAAGAGAAAATTTAACACCTACCTAAACCAAACAAAGAGATACAAAAATAACACTTATTAATAAATCTTACTAAAGTAGCACGGTTTAACTAGTATGGAGTGGTTTTAGGGTGCTAAAAAGGGGTAAAGTAAGATAAATGATAATAAAAACAGTGGGATAAGATTTGAAAAAAGGTATGAAAGTAGGGTCCAACATTGATCATGGTCAACCATGGTGGAACATAGTTTTTCATAGTGGATCATGGTCAACCATGATTAAATATTGGCATAATTAAAAATATTAATAGTAATATCATATCAATCATGATAAACAATGTAATTAAAAATATTAATAATAATATCATATCAATCATGATAAACAATGTAAAATTGATATGATATTTGATCATGATATTTTTTTACATTATTAAAAAAACCAAACCAATTTGTAATAGTGAATATATTTTGAAAGTCTTATTTCCACCATCATCATGCATCATGCATGGAATAGCGCATAATAAAATAATTGTGGTTTTAGCTGGATTCTGTGCCACCACTGAGGTTTGTGCAACTGTATTTTCGCTGAGGGTATGAGAATTTCTTTAATATAACAATTTCTTATTTCATATTCGGTTTTATATTTTTAATAGCCAACATTCTTATGTGAATTGAATAATCAATGACATCGCTATTGAGGAATTTATGCTTCGTTTTCCAAATGCTGACTAATTCCTTCGGACTATGAAAAGAGCAATCAAAGTATGGCCTACACGTCTGAGATAGTTGATAGGTATGACTGATATCAGTACAAAACCATTTTTGTAATCATAGCTTTTTGATTTCATTTCATATCCAAGAAATAACCATCTTTCCATTTTGGATTTTGTTTTTCGTATTATCAGTTATGTCATTTCATATCCAAGAAATAACCATCTTTTTATTTTGGATTTTGTTTTTCGTATTATCAGTTATGATATTTACTTATGATATTTATTTGCTAGTTTTGGATGAACGAATTTCTCACAGAAATATCATAATTTTGAATCCCATTTGGAATTTTTCTAAAATTTACAATCTAAATAAAAATCGTTGAGTGGTAATTTGTTCTACATTCGCTGTTAAAAAGAGATGATAAATTTTAATTTTATTTGAAATATGACATGAAATATCTAATCTAAATCTATTTGAAATATTTTATAAATATGCGCTTGGGAAAAGGACATTTGAGTGGTAACTCATTTATGGATTGAGTGGTTTATGAATTGAGTGGTGATCTTATATTGTTTGAAAAGTAATTGGTTTTGTCAATCTGGTGGTGTTCTTCTGGTACATAAGTCAGAGTATATCATGACAACTAGCACCAGGTAGACATTATAAAAGTTAACAGGAAGGAACAAGATAAATGCAGAAGAAAGGAAAATGAGTTCATTGCTCGTAAATTATTTGGTGAAAGATCACGTGCATCGATGCAATAGTTATACAATCTGCAAAATAATAATATACACCTCAAGAAACCCTGGTTCTCTTGTACCAGGAAGCCATAAATAATGTGCCCTTACAGGCGCACTTTGTAGGTTTCTCCAATCCACAGTTACATTCCACATTTCCTGCTCCAAGGAAAAAAAAATTCACGATCTAGCTTTATGTGTTTTGTGGGATTGGGAAGGCGTCCTTGATGAATCAGTATCTGGGGAGTGATATATATGTGTTGGATTAAATTCGACATTTTATTTAGTTGTTGTATGTCTTATAATTTCTTTATTTATTAATTTTAAATATATTTTAAAATTTTAATTATTTTATTTTTTAACTATTTCCATAAATTTATCAATAAAATTTTAAAGGGAACATCGTAAGTTATTTTTAAAATATATTAAAAAATGATTAATGATGATGTTTAAAGTCCACCTGACTAAACATTGGTCTATCAGACCTAAAGAAACAAATTATTTATTTTGATTTAAGATTTTATTCCTATACTCAAAAAGTTTGGAGAGAACCTTCCCAAACTCTAATTTTGACATTGAAAAAGAATTTATAATAATTTTATTTTTAAAATATATAAAATATTTAATATGAAATTTTTAAAAATGTTATTTCAACAGGTTGACATATAATTATCTTTTATATATATAGAACCATAAAGTTGTCATTTGCTATGTGATGTTATTTTGAATATAATGAATGTTAGATATTTTTATTTTAATGTTTTTATGAAGATAATTAATTATAGATTGAGGTTCATGTTTAGGTTGATTTAATTGTGTGAAAATCAACTATAAATATTCAATTCATGTAATTTCATACATAAATCAAATTAAAGGCTTTTATCATTATTTGGTTTGCACTAATAAGGTAGTCTAAGACTAAATAGACTTTTTCACATGAATCCCACAAAATAATTTCAAGAAAGAATTTGATTTTTTTGTTGTTTGAAATGCATAAATAGATTAGTTACCCCCAAAAACCTCAAAGCACTAAATAATTTTATATTGAACAATTTATACTCAAATTTTTAAAATTCTTTACTGATTTCAATTAAAGTTAACTTTACTGATTTCAATGAAAATTAACTAGAAAAAATATTGTAAAAAAAAAATCATTTCATCTATAAATTAAACTAAATTACAGCCAATATCTTTTTACAAATTTGTATAACATGAATTTTACAAATTTGTATAACATGAAATCCATTACGATGCAACACTCGTTGAATTTGGTAATGGATGCGAATGGCTCAAAACAATGTTGAATTCTCTTTATCAAACTGCAATCAAACCTCGACTAGCAAAAATCAAAAAGTTTGCCCGGGGCTCCCGAATCAAGCCAAAAATCAATCAAGTTTGAACTTCAGGCCAGCAGGCTTGTTCTTGTTTGTCTTTCCTCTGGCATTGGACGAAGAACAGGAGGTTCAATTTTTACAGAATGTCTAGTGTAGGAAGCCTGGAAGCTAGGAGAGCTATCAGTACTAATGCGTGTGGCGCATCTAATACCAGAAAATCCAACATTCTTGACCTCCCTATCGACTGTGGTTAAGGAAAAGTTAGTATAAGAAATGAATATGTTGTATGTAAAATATACGCTGCGCAATGGGGTAGCGAATGTTATGAAGTAGAATGTGTGGATAATCATCGAGTGATTCTGAAACGGCGTTATATCCCTTTGTTATGGGTTTCTTCATGGAGATTAACTTGATATTCATCTTGCGTATAGTAGCAAGGTAGATCCATAATAACCGATCCGTCATCAAAGTTTGGTTATTTGGAACTGGGCATATATGTGTTGTGTCTAATTACAGGGTTGCCTAGATATATAAAGAATTATAAGAAACTAGAATGGTGCAGAGGAGTATCTCATAAAGTCATAGATAGAAATGTTGATTCCACATAGGTGTATTTTGGTATTTAGGGTTAGAATCCAGGATATAGGATAAGTGTGGTTTTGTATTTAAAGAAGCATTAAGGAAACAACGAGCTACAATGGAGGTCTACAAGTTATAGATGCAAATCTGTAATTTGTGTTTTCTACAACTGAATCCAAAGTTTTATAGGTTGGCACGTGTTAGAGAGCAGCCAAAACATAGTTGCCAAATGTCATCAATATGGAGGTACACCTATTGGTCACAAATGGAAGCTCACATGATAACTGCATCTCGTTGGTTAAACTTGTGGTCAACGTGGTTATGGCATACCTGTTTTGTGGAGAGTATCAAGTTATGAGTTCTACAATCAGGTAAGCAAGGATAATTAGGAAGGAGCCAGATTTGAATACCATGTTGAAGTTGATGATGGGTCAACAAATGTCTTCTCATGATTGGCTCTTTTAATAGTGAATCATGAAAAGCAAAACTCCTATTTGATTCAAAGATTTAGATATCGATTTGAGTTCTATTTTCTAGGAAGTAATTCCTCAAGTTGTTTAACTGTGTAAACATTATAAAAATGCTTTACTCTTAAGCAAAAAGAGGTAATTAAGTTTAGAATTACTTTTACTTTTATTGAAATATATTGTTGTGAAAATTTTGTTTATACTCTTGGAGTAACATAAAGTTCTATTTATAGAATTCGTGTGAATGTTGTTGGTGAATCTAGTCTTGTGATCTAAGTTTACAACACCTCACACTCATTAGGAGCCCCCTACTAAAACGTGTGAGAATAGTATATATGTCTTTCATTTCTTTTATTTAACTCTTTATGCTCTGCAATTAGATTAAGCTTTGTCTTTCATATGCTCTATTTCATTTTAATGTTGTGTTCTTAAATTAGAATTTTACTCATTTATCTTAGCTTTTCTATAAGTCAAGTGCTTGATGAAAGACCAAAACAACTAAAAGGATTTACCTTCATTATCTTTTCTAGCTTAATCTCAGATTTATGACTGAACAATTATGATCAGTTTTAGTTGAGTATGTGCACACTAGTAATCTCTTAGGCTTCTTATATTTGGATTCTCATCATTTTCTCTTCAATTGTAGCATAATCTTGTTACTTTCCTAGTCAAAGTATAGGTTTATTTTCAAAATTCTTGCAGATGAAATTTGCTTTGATTGATAAATTAGATTAGAAATTGCCTTTGAATTCACTAGAATAAATTCATAGAATAGACTCTCTTCAAGCTTCATAGATTAGATTTATTTTCAAGTCAAATAGTTTAGGTTTCCTTTCAAAGCACAATAGAGTAAGTTTATATCTCGAAGTTCAATAGAATAAAATTTCATTTTCTTGCTCAATAGAATAGGATTGCTAAGCTTTCACATTAGCATAGTTTTCTTTAAATTCATTTAATTTTCAAATCTTGAATTTCGTAATTTATTTGATTTTGGTCTTTGAGAAATAATTTGTGCATTTTCCTATTAAGAACTTGTAAAAGTAGGTTTAATTTTCATTTTGTAATTAGAATAGTTTTTTCCTAATTATAGGTTGATATCCTAGCACACATAATGCAAGTATACTTCACAACATAAGGAACACTTGGTTGATAATTTAATGCAAGTAATTTCACTAGAAATTAAATTACCCAATAGCATCTATGTACTTACTTTGGGATTAGACTTGAGTTGTTGGTCAACCAAGAAGCAGGCTATCATTTCTTGATCACAAGCACAATCCCAGTGCAGAGGAGGAGTCAATGCCTCCATTCAAGCATTTTGTTTGCAGCATTTCCTTTCAGAGCTTGGTATTAGTGTCCATCCTTTCACTATATTATGGTGCCACAATCAGAATAGAATGAAGTTTTGCAGAGATATAGTGCAGCAGAACCAAGAATATCGAGATCCACATGTATTACATCTGAGGATATATTCATGATGGGATCATTGATATGCAGTATTGTCCCACTTCTAAGTAGACTACCAACATCTTCACAAAGACCTTCACTTACAAAATTTTCACTTTCTACAATCCCAACTGCCTAACAATTACCTTTTTGTTTAGTTTTGCACTATATTTTGTTCCCACTGGATTTTCCTCTTTCCTCTTTCATGCTTTGCACATGGGTATCTAAAATGGCCTTATTTTTAGGACGCATCCATCTTGCATCATACTTAGCCAAGTTATGATTAAAGGTGGGTGTTGGTGTACATGTGCATTAATGTAACATAAAGAAGAGTTAGATTTAGTTAGATTTAGTGCTTGAATGTGGTGTACATACAGGTTAACATAGCATAAGCTAAGGTGTTGGTGTACATGTGCATTAATGTAACATAAAGCAGAGTTAGATTTAGTGCTTGTATGTGGTGTACATATGCGTTAACATAGCATAAAGCACGGTTAGTTTTAGTTATCTTTAGTGCTTGCATGCTGTACATGTACATTTACATAGAATAAATAACACTTAGATTTAGTTATTTGTAGTTCATTTTAGTGCCTGGATATAGTTAAGCTTAACTTAGTTGTTTTATGTTTTGATTCTTTCATCACTAGTGAATATACAAAATTCATTCTCTCTTTTCTCAATTCTTGCAAGTTTGTACAATTATTCTCTAGCTAGGTTCTTACCTATGTAGGCTCTAATAATTTAACAAATTTTACTTATTCATTGAATCTATGAATTTGTATATAGATAAGGGAATAATCTATTTGAATCTATGGATTTGGATTTCTATTATGATCATTTAACAAAGGATTTTCTATTTTGTTTTCCAAGGGAAATTCCACAACTAAATGGAAGACCTACTTGTGACAGACTATAGTGGTTCAACCTATGAGAGAGCACACAACCATCAAATTGACTAGCACATATCATCCCTATATGCTTTCAAAGATTTCATCAATGCTTACCAACCTCAAACACAATGTGGTGGCAGTAAAAGTATGGACTCATGGCATGTGAGGTGTATGTGTGGTGCTTGTAACTGAAGAATGGACCTCGAGGCCCATAGAAGAGCTAGAATAGTTAAATTCCATCTCTAAACAACTTTCCAATGTTCTCAAGGAAAACTCTGATAAAGGAGTTCTCAATAAGGATTATCCATGGCTTTAAGAACTTAAAATAGATTACATTAGATGATTTTTGTGGATATGGGCTACAAGGGTCCTCATATTAGGTTAGAGCATGGAAGGCCTATTATCAAAATATAGAACTACAATTAAAAGGGTTACTTTGTAGTTATAGTGCGTTGTGAAGATAGCCCAAAGCTTCTTTTTTATAGTGTCTACACACTTATAGACAAGTAATAAGTGGTATTCCATGCCACCATTACTTCTAGTGGAACCTTTGTATATATGGTAATTTACTGCTATTCTTTATGTATTTTTTCCTATTCCTTTGTAAAATAATAGGTGTTCTAGCTATTGGAATAATCATTTTCTTAATTACATATTTTAATCATATAATTGAAAGTGAAAAATAGAAACATATTATTGTCATCTTCACTAAATCAATACATGTATTTTGAAATGATAACTTCCTTTCAATATGATTAAAATTTTTTAAATTAAAACTATACAAAAATTAATTAAAAATTTACTAACACTAATGATTAACCACCTTTGAAGATTAATGAAAATTAGATTCAATTGCTTTGAAACTTGGTTGTGTAAAAGATATATATTTTTTTTCAGATGAAAAATCAAGATTTTCTATATTAAGGTAATATAAGAACAGCTTCATAAGGCATATACATATTGGCGATATCATGAAGAGATTCAAAACAAGCCATGGAGAAAGGGGTGAGAAAGCCTGATCCCAAAAGCCCCATTGATCAGCATTGTTCCATATTTTCAAAAAAAAAAACAGAAAACCAACTAGAACCATATCATGTGTAAAAGATATATATATAACTCACTAAACCTATTTTGAAACCTGGATTCACTCTGGAAAGGTGGATTGAATTATGAAACTTCTTGCCCTTCAAGATTGAATTATGAAATGTCTGGTCTCAGACATGTTCGTCCTTGTAGTAATATAACATTTAACCTCAGTAATATTACCATTTTACGATCTTCTATGACCTGCAAATTATTTAGTATCACAAAATTGAAGATGAGTAGCATATATATTTACCTTTAATACGAGTAATATATATAAACAGGTAGCGCTTTTAATATTAATTTTAATAGTTTATATGAAAAGTTAGCGTGTTTGTTTAATATTAATTTTAATAGTTTATATGAACATGCAATGTGTTTTGTATTAGTTTTAAGAGTTGGCTTTAATATGATCAACGTTTAGGTTTAGTTAGTCTGATTAATATTCGATTTAATATAGGCAGCTTTTAGGTTTAGTTACCTTGTTTAATACTAGGCATAATATAGGTAGGTTACCTTGTTTAATATTAGGCATAATATAGGTAGGGTTGAACAATAGTAATATATATTTGCGTAGCCTTTAATATTAGGTTTAGAGCTTTTAATATTAGGTTTAATAGGTTTACCATTAAGTTGATTAGGTTTAATACGAGGTTTAATATTAAGTTTAATATTGATTTTAATACCACTGATATTAGGTTTTCTATAAC